>JAOYMZ010000311.1:0-10214 GCA_025802335.1 Pinguicula primuliflora | reverse complement strand
AGTTTACTTGATTTGGTTCAGTAGTTAGAAAGATATGCACTCCTGAATATGCTGGGTTATTTTGTTAACTGCTAGAGAGAATTGCATGATTTAACTCCCCCTCCCTGAGATCTGACCCTTGCTAAACATTGTATTATTACTTGACCATGTGCACTTGCATGCTAATATGAATTTTCACATCAACTTCTTCTACTACTTATTTTTAGAACCTGTGGTGTTTTGCGCAAGTTCTTAAAAATAATCATTAAAATTTTTATTTTAATTATATATAACAAACTTAACATTATATTACTAAAATAATCTTCATTTATTTAATTAAAATATATTAGATAAGGTTAATTTAGTCATGGAAATATTTATATTTGAATAATTTTACAAAAATATCATGCTTATTTTTAAGCAGGAAAAAAAGCATCCCATTAGGTGCTTATTTTTAAGAAGATAGAGGTTATGAAAAAAGCACAAACACTAGTACTTGTATTACGCAAAACACTCATTTTATTTTAAAAGGTGCTTATAAGTACAATTAGAATAAAAAACACCTCGCGCAAAACAGGCCTTAAGTTTTACAAATCTTTATAATTTCTCATTTAAAATTAAATTGTTTTTAAGGATTACAAAATTTTGTAAGGAAATCATTTTTATTTTCAAATGTGCATTTTTTGGATAACCATGATATCCGGAATCATTTTTGGCCCGACTAATCCATGAGATCCATGCAAAGCGACCTCTCCACATGGACCAGGTAAGACTCGGGCCTTTGGCCCGCGGTCGTGGCCCCAATGAATTGTTTGCACCCAGTGGGGATTGAACCTGAGACCTTATCCCTCTTTAGAGACTTAAATTTCAGGCAACCACCAATAGGCCAACCCCTTGAAATTTATTTTCAAATGTGCATAATAGCCATAGTCGCAGAGATTTTGAATATTTATTGCAAGAATTCTGAAAATGATTGATTTAGAGATAAATGTAGCGTGAAACAATACAACCATAGGACATATTATCTTCTCTAAACTGAAATATAGAAGTGTCTTGGCATATAGGACTTCTAAAGTGTTCTCAGGGGAGTCATGGAATGAAAAAGAAGAACAAGTGATTCTGACTTAAAAATTTAAAAATAGAGGAAAATAAGAATGAGTTTAAAAATAAGTAGAATTTCAAATCACAGACTGATCATTTATAATGTTCCTCTCAATTGGTACACAAATCAAATGAGCAACACTTAATTGGTACACAAATTGCTCCAATCAATCATACCTTCCAATAAAATGTTGCCAACATTTTCTGAGTGTATTTTTGGTGTCCAAATTTAATGTTGTATATCATTTTTCTAAATAATCTCAATGTAAAAATGTGGTCAGAAAATAGTGATGTATATAGTTACTCTACATAATAAAAAAGTAATTACTCTACCTTGAAGCGGATTGCATGGCAAAATCATATCTCTCTAATGAAACGACCACTTGATGCTTATTCTCAGCAGTTCACTATTTCTTTGGTACCGCGTGCATGAACCCTAGCCATGCACCACACCGCGGTTCACAGATTACACCCGTTCTATCTCACGGACCTTGGTCCGATATACAAGGGTGCATAGATTATGACCCTCTACCTAAACACAAATGATATACCACACGATACATTTAGCACAAGAAAAGTAAGATTCCAACATATCAGAACATGAGTGGATAATCATAAAGTGTGGATCACACCATGAATGAATGGCATACTGTCATGTGTATGTCTTGTGCTTCGCCATATATCTTGTGGTATAATATTTCTGCTACCTCAAGAGGACGTTCGCTTTGTGCCGCCACGAAGATCCCATGATTTTTGAGCTGTTAGGCTGTTCTCATCATGTTTTTTTAATGTTTCCGCTTCGGTTTTCATTGTAGCAAAAATAAAAGTAGCAAAAGACTTGCAAAATGATATCTTTTTTTTTTTGATAAGTTTGCAAAATAATAACTTAATTACAAATATGGTAAACGGCTTGCTTGGTTTGAAAGGGTCCATATATATATATATTTTTCCTTTTAAATGCAAACAAAATATAGCGATAAATAAGGCAAATATAACCGCTTTGGGTTTCCTAAATCTCAGTTTATATATAGTTTCCAATTCCGCCCAGTATCAAAATCAAAGAAAACGATGGATTGTACCGTTCCGGTAGATGATTACTGCAGCCTCTGGAAAATGACCGATGAGAACCTTCCGGAAGGTTGCCCACCGCGTACAACCGCCGATTGCGATCTGTATTTCTATATCAAAGTTGATCTGGAAATTATTTACCCGCCGGACGATGACGATGAAGAAGGGGACACCGTCGATAATCTTGAAAATCTGAAGAGCGCCGCATCTTCGTTCACGTTTACGGAGCCCTGCAAGAATGATTCCGTCGGGCTTAGTCGGGAGAGAATTTCGTGGATGCTGACGGAGATTGGAGTCCCGGCGCACAAGCAGTCGGCGTTGATTCCGACGATCGCGACGCAGTTTGGGAAGTTCGCGAAATCCAATCGAGAACTACATGGGGGCGGAAGAAGGGTGTTGCCGGTAGCTTTAAATATTTCTATGATTGCTTGCGACTGCGTTCCACCGCTGGAGATTCAAGAAAGTGAGGACGGAACAGTTATTAATTGATGATCTTCATCCGGGAAGAAAGGTTTTTTTTTTCCTGCAATCCAATTTGGTTTATTTTACCTAGAGGATGCAATTACTGTTTCTTATATTTCCAGCATTTGTTTAATATTTCTAACCCTTTTTGATGAAACTTATTTTTAATATGTATTTGTAAAGTCAAAAAGTGGTTAAAGTAGCCGGGCTCATATCGCACATCTCATTTTTGCATCTCAAACACACCTCATAAGTATAACAACACACTCATATTGGTGTGTGTGCGCGCGCTTGTGTGGACCTCTTTTTTAATGTTGTGAAAGAGATGTGTTTGAGGTGCAGTCTGTATGCTTATATGAGTCCCATTTTTAATATTGTGAGAGAGATGTGTGTTTGAGGTGAAAAAATGAGACATGTTTTATCATTTCTATAAAGTAGTGGAGTTTGGAGTCTGATAATTACATTTAAAATTCATTAGAATACTCTAAACCATATTAGTCAAATATGGTTTGTTAAGTATGATTTAACTTCCTAACTATCGTGATTTGTAATTTATTGCGATCGAGTATTAGGTTTACCTATCTCGGTACATTTCCTTAAGTTATCAAAAAAATGTAATTGTACAAAAAATGAGCAAAAATATTACAAAACAATAGTGATAAAGTGTTACAACCAAAACACAATCGAACTTACATATACGGTCTATGCTCGGGGACAACTAGGGGTGGGCACTCGAAATTTCGAATTCGAAATAGTCTATTTTTCATCCGTTCCGAAATTATTTCGGAAGCCGAACTGCAATCTCGTTCTGTTCCGTTTTACAATTCACAATTTCGAAATTTGGAATTTTGGGTTGGAATTCGGAATTTCCGAAATTTTGAAAGAAAAAAATAAAAAAAAAGTAACGAAGTTAAAATAAGCTTCACAATGAACGAACAAAACTTTCAGCTGCTGATTCCAAAATGAGTCGGACTGTTTAGTAAAATTTTGATCATCCCATTCCAAATCAAACGGACAAAACATTCCTCTAGGTGCAACTAATTTTGACGACGAATAATATCAAGTATGAATTATGCACCTAAGGAATGGACACAAAACCTGATTCATCTATAGATGTTGGTCTTGGTGTGGTGTAAGAACTAAGAAGACTATTTTAATTTTTATTGTGATAAATACGGTAGATGGTCCATTGGGCAGAAAATTAAGGCCCATTACACAAGCGATTATTTGCAGCCCATGTACTATTGATACGGCCAAAATGTTTGTTTATTTCTGGATCAGTATTTTATGGGGACTCAAGACCAAACGTTTGATGAACAAGTCTGAAAATCGAGTCGGGGTTAAAATCTCAAAAACATAGGGTCTAATTTTTTTTTAAAGTTTTAATAAAAAAATAATAAAATATTAATGTAATATTAAATATCTATATAATTAAACACTAAAATAATTAAATATATGACTGGCGACCACAATTTCTAATATAAAATGTATCGCTAACAGAATTTGAATCAATGTTAGTAGCTAACAAGGGTTGGAAGAATGAATTAGGGGTTCATTCAACCAATTTTTTTCTTGTTCAGAATGACTTAGTACCATATTAATGAGATATGTTCAGAATTGTCAATTATGGCTATCGGATTTTTAATCCGACGGTTAGGATAACACATACCATTATATTAATAAAATTTAATAAATTATATAGTTATTTTTGTCCTGTCCGTCGGATTATAAATCTGATTTAATCCGACGGCCATGATTGCCTATTATGGACATATCTCATTAATCTGGTCATAAGCCATTCTGGACCAGAAAAAAAATCTAATAAAATTTAATAAATTATATAGTTATTTTTATCCTGTCCGTCGGATTAAAAATCTGATTTAATCCGACGGTCATGATTGCC
Organism: Pinguicula primuliflora; assembly: GCA_025802335.1. Classification (NCBI taxonomy): domain Eukaryota; kingdom Viridiplantae; phylum Streptophyta; class Magnoliopsida; order Lamiales; family Lentibulariaceae; genus Pinguicula; species Pinguicula primuliflora. Next base: position 5,701 of record JAOYMZ010000311.1, on the reverse strand, counting down.
TATTCTGGGCATATCTCATTAATCTGGTCCTAAGCCATTCTGGACTAGAAAAAAATATTCATTCAACAATGTCATGAAGAGTACTAGCAAATATATTATTAAACAAGAATTTGTCATATATAGATACTTTTTTTTTATAAGTAAGATATCGAACTTTGGACCTTCATATTGGAAGTTAAACAGCTCACTAGTTGAACTGGTTGTCAAGCGTGACTTACCTCCCTATCATTATTTGCAGTTTATTTTGATAGTGTGTCGGGTTTATCTATCTTAATGAGGTTCCCATATGTTATCAAAAAAAGACTTTATTAACAAAGGAGAATCAATGCACTTTTGATATAAAAAAAATACTCAAACCGATGGCCCTTAGATAAGTGAAATATGCACATGAAACCTAACCGATCAGTGAAATATTCACATGAAAGCTAAACTAGAATTTGATCGGGATTAGTGCTACTTGTAGCCACAGGGGAAGTTAGAGTTTGCAGTCTTATACAGAAAACGCTGGAAGGATGGGAGAAGAACGAAAATTTTTAGGTGTGGGATGATATGTATTCTAATTATGTCCGTCCAATGTTAATTTGACGAGCAAGATTAGATCACTTAAGTTAAATGGATATTTAAATCCTGGTCGCCCACTGTTGATCCGACGGACAGGATTAAAATTTGACACCTAAGAAATGTTGTTCTGTACATAATGTCCCACACCAGAAAATTTGGGGGGAGAAGAATACCTCAAACTACATATGCAATTGGGCAAATCACTCAAGTGTGGAACATGTTTGTGCATCAAACTCTATGTAGTATAAGGAAAGCAAGAAATGATCGAATCTTTAACTTTGTCGACCTCAATCAAGACAATAGTAGAAGACATACATATGAAGATTTGAAAAATATCAGAAAGAGCGTTTGGTGGATTCTAAGCGGTCAAGGGCCGCCCAACGCCTAGGCGTCAATTTAGGCGCCCGTATAAGCGATCTAAACGGGCACTTATGCAGTATTTGGGCAGGGCCGATGACGACAGTTCAAAGCCTAAACGGCCTAGACGATCGACTTCTCGAACAGAGAAAGTAATTGAAGACACAAAATTGACAACTTACTTCGGAGATTGGATGTGTGTTCCAATAACACAGCTTGCAACTTTCATGGTAATGTGCATTATGTATAAAGTCCTATTGTAATTTGTAAGTAAAGACTAAAGAGAGAATAGTCTTGTCACTCTTGTACAACCCAGTGGTTTTAGCCAAACCCAAAATTTGGGCATGAGTAAATATAAGCAGTATATCTCACCTATAAAAACAAACATGGAATGAATAAGCATGAATCAAAATACATAATAAATGTTCAGTTTGAAATCGAAATGAAGCCCATTGGATGGACTGGAACCACCCTAGACCCGCCTGGACAAGCAAGAGGCAGGCCCCGACCCGAGGGCGAGGAAACTCGGTCCCGCCCCGCTGACTTGTGCCCGAGTCGAGTTGATCCCGGGTCAGGTGCAAACCCGCCCCATCCACAAAAAATGAAGTTTCCCCATTTTTTTTGTTTACGAAAAATGCTTGAAAGTGGAGGGGAGTAGGCGAATCAATGGGGTGATAGACTAGTAGATTTTTTTTCCTAACCATAATGACTAGAAGTGATACATACTTTTATGGGGATGAAAAAGTGGGGTGTGCAAATATTTTATTTGTGTAGTTTCCAACTTGTATTTTTTTTGGTAAATAGTTTCCAACTTGTATTAGTAATCTATAATAGTGAATAAATGAGTTTGCGGGAAATATGAGCTTAAAGGTTTGAATTCAACTACACAAGTTGGAAACCGTAAACAAATAAAATATTAAATTTCATGTGCAATCCAACAGTTCAACAAATTATAATAAAACTTTAAGTTATAGAATGATAAGGTTTTAGGGTTTAGGATTTAGGGTTTAGGATAATTTGTTCATTCTATAACTTTTTAAGTTTAGGGTTTAGTATAATTTGTTCATTCTATAACTTTTTAACTCTAAATTCTAAACCCTAAACCCTAAAATCCTAAACCCTAATTTGTTCATTCTATAACTTTTTAAGTTTTATTATAATTTGTTGAACTGTTGGATTGCACATGAAATTTAATATTTTATTTATTTACGGTTTCCAACTTGTGTAGTTGAATTCAAACCTTTAAGCTCATATTTCCCGCAAACTCATTTATTAACTATGATAGATTACTAATACAAGTTGGAAACTATTTACCAAAAAAAATACAAGTTGGAAACTACACAAATAAAATATTTAGCACACCCCACTTGTTCATCCCCATAAAAGTATGTATCACTTCTAGTCATTATGGTTAGGAAAAAAAATCTACTAGTCTATCCTCCTCCACTTTCAAGCATTTTTCGTAAATCAAAAAAATGGGGAAACTTCATTTTTTTGGGATGGGGCGGGTTTGCACTTGACCCGGGATCAACCCAACCCGGGCACAAGTCAGCAGGGCGGGACCGAGTTTCCTCGCCCTCGGGTTGGGGCCTGCCTCCTGCTTGTCCAGACCGGTCTAGGGCGGTTCCAGCCCATCCGACGGACATCATTTCCATTTCAAACTGAACATTTATTATGTATTTTGATTCACGCTTATTCATTCCATGTTGTTTTTATAGGTGAGATATATTGCTTATATTTACTCATGCCCAAATTTTGGGTTTGGCTAAAACCACTAGGTTGTACAAGACTAACAAGACTATTCTCTCTTTAGTCTTTAATTACAAATTACAATAGGACTTTATACATAATGCACATTACCATGAAAGTTACAAGCTGTGTTATTGGATCACACATCCAATCTTTGAAGTAAGTTGTCAATTTTGTGTCTTCAATTATTTTCTCTGTTCGAGAAGTCGATCGTCTAGGCTGTTTAGGCTTTGAACAGTCGTCATCGGCCCTGCCCAAATACTGCATAAGTGCCCGTTTAGATCGCTTATACGGGCGCCTAAATTGATGCCTAGGTGTTGGGCGGCCCTTGACCGCTTAAAATCCACCAAACGCTTTTTCTGATATTTTCCAAATCTTCATATGTATGTCTTCTACTATTGTCTTGATTGAGGTCGACAAAGTTAAAGATTCGATCATTTCTTGCTTTCCTTATACTACATAAAAAGTTTGGTTAATGATTCTTATTTTCATTATCTAAATCTTCTAAAATGTTTTGAAGATGACTTGCATCATTTTTCTACAGTTAAAAAATGAGAATATTATACATGGATAGTATAATATAATCTTGTAAGAAAATTATCATTTAACTTCAACCAACTTTGGTTAGACATCAGAACTTCAATTGTACTGCTATGAAGTCCAATACACTAAGGAAGTAATGATGTGTCTACTCGTACTAAAAGTTGATTCTGAAGCGACTGTAGAAACTGAAATAGCCAAGGTCCTTCGCGAGCTTATTTAAGATAGGAAACTTGTCCCTATTTGACTTCCACCAAGCCAAAACATCAAAATTGTCATCATTTGGTAGCATTTTCTCACTTAAGTAAAGATCTAAATCCGACATCACCTTCATCCCTGTATCCTCTGGATCATTCAGCAATCCTTCTAGTAACCCGTGGAACACCACTGCCACTCGCAACTGACCTAGTACCCTTCTCAATAGAATTAATAGCATTTTCGCGCTCATGCATCTTCTCACGTTGCAAAAAGTGTATGACATGCATCCATTACCTCCTTTACTTGTGTAATCTTTCCTTCAACATTCATCTCAAAGACATCCGAACAATAACAGTGCAACACCTTATGTTTATACCTCCGATCAAGTATGACAGCTACACTCATTGTGCAATACACATTCTTTCAATATTTTTCAAACATAATAATCATTTCTTTTGTCATAGCCTCAATCAAAAAATCAATAGAATGATGTCAAAGCTTTCAAGGCAATCATAATCTCACATATTTTTGGAAAGAATAAATTCAGTGTGAGATATTTTGTATCTGATAAAACATTAGTAAAATGATATCATGTTTTCAAAACTATCATAACTTTATATATGACGACAAAAAATAAGTTTAAAGTAATATATTTTGTTCCTGAAAAAAATATTTGTTGCAATATAAGAGGCTTTCAACCTCTCACACATCTCTTGAGTTGTGCTCCAATCTGCCTCACTTAGGTGTACAAGTAAATTTTTTATCACGATGCGTCAAATCGAGCAAATACTGCTTTGTACTCCAGAGCAATCGATAGAATCAGATGAGTTGAATTCCAACGAGTTATACAATCAGGTTGGAGCTTCTTACCTAATGAAATTCAACATCATATAAGTATAATTCGAATGATTTATACATTCAGGTTAGAGCTTCTTACCTAATGAAATCTTCAATTGGCGAATTGTGCCCTCAAATAACTCCTATCTTTTAGGGGTGCTTACCCAATAAGTCACACTGTTGCACACCAGTTCAATTTGCTCATCAATGACTTCTAGACCCTTTTTCACAAATAATAAATAAAGTGCGCAGTGATGACTATATATCCTTTCTTTTGATTAGAAGTCCACATGTCCGTTGTGATGGCAATCTGACCATATTTCTTGTTCAGCTGTTCCATTATTTCTCATTTTGATTTATCGTACAATGCAAAAATATCACTCTTAATGGTGTTCCTTGTCACCAACTAGAAACATGGATTCAAAGTGCTCACAAAAGCCCTGAAGCCTTCGTGATCAACCATCGACAGAGGATACTCATGCTGCACTATCATTTACGCAAGTGCGTTTTGAGAAACTTGTCGATAAAAATTATAAATATCCAACCCGAATTTAGGACTTGTCGATGAACTTTGAGGCTGATAAAAACATCTGCTTAACATCACACACCCTTTTTTAGGACATTTTTCTAGGTGCTTCGTCAAATGACTTGTTTGGTCATCAGTTCCATCAGCAGTATGAATGCTCTCAGGTACAGATAATCGAGTATAGGAAGAGAACTCATCAGAACTACCAGTCACATGATGAGAGGCCCCCGAATCAATTATCCAGCTAGGACTGTGTGAAGAGGAATCAGGAGGCAATGCATGAGCAGTATGCCCTCCAGTTTGTGCACGTAACCCTCCTCGACTACCACAACCTCCTCCACCACTATAACCTCGAAACTGACCACGTCCCCATGAATCATGAAATCGAGGTGACCTAGGACATACCCTGCTCACATGGCCTAGTCCATCACAATTAAAACAACGACGAGTCTCTCCCTACGAGCGTGTCGGAAATACCGGCAACCCAAAAGAAGTAGAGGAAGCCCCACAACTAATAGTGTGTTTCATGAGCCCAATCAATAACTTCAGAACCTGTGGATCTAACTTGATTAAAGCTTCCAAATCTTTAGGATCTATCATATTTCCACTAACAATCCCGTACTATCAATCAACAAACCACAATCCACAACTCGTCACATTCAACAACCCACAATAAATAATCCACAACAATGCACATTCAACAATTCACAAGCCACAACACCTCACTCCACAATAACCAATCGACCATCCCACATCCATAAACACCCATCAACAATTCATAATAAACCATCACAAAGCTCCAATCAATAATCCACAACTCAATCCACAATCTAATATCTTATAACACATATCATATCAGAACCGTTCCTATGGTCAGTTTTACGGTGGTCAGTTTTCCCTTGCGTGGACAATTTTTTCAATTAGCCATCCATT
>JAOYMZ010000310.1:0-10215 GCA_025802335.1 Pinguicula primuliflora | reverse complement strand
CTGTGTAGATCCGCCTCAAATCGGTCCAAGACACTATCATATAAATTTTTTGAAATATGTTCGACAATATAAAAATAAGAAGTCCAAAGTTTTCATCCCATTAGACATAACTTCAGAAACAATTCAATCGTTTCCACATTCTTTCAAAATATGGGCCGGTAGATTCTAGGTTGTCAGTTAGGTATAGTGAACACCTAATTTTGAACATTGGTGCAATCACATCTTGGCCAAATTACGCAATTGTGTATTTTACTATGCATAAAATCCATATACAATTCCGGACACAAAATTGCTAGTAAATAGTCCTATTAGAATTAGAATAACACAACAGTTCGGTACACGAGACCTTTGTAATACAAAATCTCATGGGCCAAGAATAATGATAGAATGAGATTGTCATGGTTTCCCGGAAAATTATACACCTCATGAAAAGATGACAAGAAAATCACAATAAATATTATGTGGAACCATACTATTGGTTTGTTAATAGGTGTGGGCCAATCTCTTGCCAATAAAGCGTTGACACGTCATATTTATTGCGATTTTGGTACCAATTTTTTGGGGGTATAAAAGCTATCTTGTTTGGGAGGGTATAAAAATGGGTCAAAGAACAAATATTGGTGAATAGAATAGTAGAAGATGAATCGCCTTGGATTTTATTTGCTTTTTCTTTGTGTGGGTATCAACCCTCTCGAATCATGTGACCTTATTCATACAAAGGTTGCTGTGAAGATCCTTAATGATCTTCCTTTGAATGCTGTCCCGTTGAAGTTCCATTGTGCATCAAGAAATGATGACTTGGGGGACCGTACGCTAGGGACAAGTCAATACTTTGCTTTTAATTTCTGCGCGAATACCTTAAGCACACTATATTTTTGTCATTTTTCGTGGGGATCAAAAAGTAGAGCTTTTGAAGTTTTTAGACATAGATATTTTATTTATAGAACCCTCTTTTGTTGGGTGGTAAAGGATGATGGTTTTTATTTGTCACATAGTGATGCATGTGATGGCATGGAAATGAAATATGTATGGCTAGAATGAATAATATGTTTTTACCTTTTTTGTTACATCAATGTGCAACCCTCCATGCAAAAATATCAAATTATATAATGGTCGAGGCTCATCCTACACCAATTTATACATGATAATATACATTAAATATCAAGCATTGATTTGATGAGTGATGGGCGTGCAATTGCACACTGTCTCAAGTTGTAACTTACGAGTAAGTAAAGGTCATTTCGCAAAAGAGTAGGTTCGCTACATGCCATTGCTCTTAATTCAATCACAAACCAACTGAACATACTTAGGGATGTGTTTAACTAAACTACTAATAGCAACTAAATAAAACTAGAGACTAATGGTGATTGGATTCAATATTGTCACTACACTATGTCCAATCAAGTAACAAATTGGAAGGAAAGTTCACAAAGAGAGAAAACAACTTAAGCATCGATGTATTGCATCATCAATATATTCATACATGCATCTATGTACCAAATGATTCACTTGCTTCTAATGACCACATGATTCATTTACAAGCTCGCACTATGGTCAAGCTACGAGCCCATCTACTAGCATGATGAGAATTTTACCTTTCGGTCTCGCTACCTAGTATACTATTGAACATGTTTGAGGTCTTTAAACAAAACCAAGATCACAACATGGTTTATTCCTTGGATATGGCACCACAAGATAGGGGTAACGACCTCAAGGGCGATAGTATGAATGCTACTAGTGTCTCACCTTCCCATATCCTTCTGGTCCCAAGGAAGATGGCCAAGGTAAGATCTAAACATTCAGCCAAAACATCTAAATCTTGAAGAAAGCAATAGACATTCATCATATAAAAGTAAGGTCTAACATTTGGTCCATAAAAACACAACTTGAACAACAAAACTCATCTTAATCGAGCCTCTAGTTTAACAGGTTAGCTCACACATAAGGCATGAGCTACAATAACTACGAAAAGAAAGCAAGAAAATGCCATGGATGCCGAAATATCCAGCCACTCCACGGTTTCTCCTCTTCTCGTGTGTCTTCTCTTCTCCTCGGATTTTTGCCAAGTCTGTTGCGTCCAAAGTCTGAATGGCATGAATGAGAGTATAAAACCCTTCTAGGGAAAAGTTCATGTGAAATTCCAAGACAGCCCTCCAAGTCGTTTTTGAGATACAAGTGATACAAGGGGAAACTCGATCATTGTAGCATCACTTGACCCAGATTGGTAATTTGACTTCGAACTCTATCTTCACTGTCTCTTTTGCCTCTCGTGTGTAAAGAAGAATTGTAGATAACGTCTAGGAAAACACTCCTGTAAAATTACATCCCAATCCTTTTTTTGGTAAGCATTTTTTATTTTATTGATTTAATAAATGTTTTTTACATTATTTACGCGCTTTGTCGGCCAAAGCTCCAAACCAGAGTGATTTTTTTTCGTTCAATCGCAAAAATCTAACTTTCGATTGTTCTTCCGGTCAATCTTCGATTGTTAATCCATGCTGTGATGGTTCCTTCTGGGCAGTCATGATCATGATCTTCGTCATATCTTGCCCATCGCGCATTCAGCCAATTCCATGTTGTTAGCTGAATTGTCCTATTGATTTCTTCGGCCGAATGCTCTGAGTTTCGGAAATATTTCTGATTCCGATTGATCCAGATTGCCCAGCTTGTTGCTATCCAGATTGATTTCCAAGGTTCTGTGGTTATCGATTCCGGTCTGCAATTCATGTGACTCTCCAAGCTTAGAGAAGTAATTGGGCAGGTAATTCTTGTCCACTTGTAAACTTCTTCCCAAATTTGTACAGAAACTTTGCACTCACTGAATAGATGCTTTTCATTTTCAGGGGATTCTCGACATATGTAGCAGTTGATTTGTTGTTCATCGTGGATGATGCCTCTTTTCTATAAATTCTCTTGCGTTGGTAGCCTGTTTTGGTTCATCTTCAAAATGAATATTTCTATGGTCTTCGGAACTGCAGCACATCTTGCATTGCAGAGTGATTTTACTTCTTCTTCTGCCCACTGTGGTTGCTTCTTGCTCATTAGATAGTTGTAGCATTGCTTCACAGTTTATGCTGCTGCCTGATTTACTTGTACTTCCCATTCGTCCTTTTTGTGCTCTTGCATTCTAGCATTGCTTAGCAGTGTTGTCATCTCAAAGAAGCTTTGTTCTTCTATGCCATTTAGTTGCCTCTTCCATGTCCAATCTTTCCACTCCCAGATGTCGTTGTTCCATGTTCCCATTTCTTCAATTCTTTTCATTCTTCCTGTCGTTTTGCGGTACAACCTTGGATATAGTGATGTTAGATCATTGTCTCTAATCCAGTGTTCTTCCCAAAACAGGATGCTTTCTCCTCTTCCAACATTTAATTTCCACATCTCTTGATGCCATGGAAGATTTAGTGCTTTGCTTATTTCTTGCCACCAGATGGATGACTTTGTCCTTCTTGCTCTTCCGTGAGTTGGATTCCTTTCTTCTGGCCTTAGTTCACGCAGCTTTCCAATCTATAATCCCTTCCTGATGCCATACCGTGATCTCAGTATTTGTTTTCATAGTGGGTTGTCCTCCTCCAGCATTCTTGCAATCCATTTTCCAAGCATGGAGAGATTGAACACCTCCAGATCTTTTATGCCTAAGCCACCTGCACATGTAGGTAAGGTTATTTTCTCCCATTTGATCCAATGAATTTTTTCCTATTTTTACTCTCTTTCCAGAATTTTTTCTCCTGGATTCTCTCAAGGGTTTTAATAACGATCTCCGGAGCACGATATAAAGTGAAAAAGTAACACGGCAGACACGTTAGAACCGAGTTAATAAGAACACTTCCGCCATCGACAGTTAGAGTTGAGTTCTCCCACCGTTCCAGTTTTCTGTGAAATCTATCTATGATAGGTTTCCACATTTTCAGTTTTCTGGAATCTTCTCCGACTGGCATTTCCAAGTAGGTCATAGGGAGATTCACTGTTGAGCAGTTCAAAAATCTGGCCATTCTAGTCACTTCCAACCTGTCCATGTTCAGACCCAACAGACTGCACTTGCTGTAATTTATTTTTAAGCCTGATATCATTTCAAAGTTGCTCAGTATTGCTTTGATGCACCTCACGTTTTTCCAGCTTCCTTGTCCAAATAAAATGGTGTCATCCGCAAACTGCAAGTGAGATACTTTCACTTCCTGATTTCTTACCAGAATAGGATCAAACATGTTTAAGGTCACACCTTTTTTGATTATCAGTGACAATCCTTCAGCCACCAATAGGAATAAAAAAGGAGACATTGGATCTCCTTGTCTTAGACCCCTGCATTGTATGAACTCTGCCGTGGGGCTCCCATTGATCAGTATAGAAGTGGTTGCTGATCGTAGGCATTCTGATTTCAAGTTCTTGAAATTCTGAGGTATTCCAATTTTTTCAGCCATTTCAAGTATAAAGCCCCAATTTACCATATCATAGGCTTTCTCAAAATTCAGTTTTAGGATGATGGATTCTTTCTTCTCCTGTTTTATTTCTGCTATCATTTTATTGATCACTAGGATCCCATCAGCGATTCGCCTTTTGCCTATGTATGCAGTTTGAGTCTCTGAGATGACTTCATCCAGAACCTTGGACAACCTGCCTGCAGTGCCACTCAGTAGGTCACCCCCACTGATGTTATCGGTCTGTAATCACTCGGTTGAAGTGGTGTTTCTTTCTTTGCAAACAGTACAATATGTGCAGCATTAGCTCCTCTCACAATTTTTCCTCTCTCATAAAAATCTTCTACCAACCTTACCCAGTCATTTCCCAGAACTGATAGGAACTTCTTTACAAAGTTGAAATTTATCCCATCTGGACCAGGACTTTTGCTTCCTTCGCACTGACTTATTGCATCCATTATTTCATCTTTTGTAATCGGGCCACTAAGCAGATCAGTAGAACTTGGCTTTATTACTTTTGCTGTAAGCCCAGACAATTTAGGCCTTGAAATCTTTGTTTCTCTGAATCTTTCTTCAAAGTGTTTCTTGAATACTATTTTGACCTCCTCCACATCAAATATCCATTTTCCTTCATCCCATATTCCACTGATTATGTTGCTTGCTCGTCTCCCATTTACTTTCCTGTGATAGTACTTTGAATTTGCATCACTTTGCTTCAGACACATTTCCCTTGGTTTCTGCTTATAATTTTCGTGTTCCTCGTTTGACAGACTTTGTATTTGCTCTTTTATTTCAGTTAAAAAACTGCTGTGGGGTCTCCAATCATCATCTCCTTCTGCCAGGACCTCTATTGCATTTCTTAACTGTTACAGCTGTGCAAGTTTACTCAGGTTTTTATTTCTTCTATCCAGATTCCAGCTCTTGATGTTATTCCTTAATCTTTTGATTTTCTCCTTTGTGACATAGCTCTGATTACCCACTATTCCTTCTTTCTCCCAACTTTCCTTTACTGTCTTTCCATAGTCATCCAGTGTGAGCCAGCTGTCCAGTACTCTGTTTGGTTTTGGTCCCCAATCAGTTACTTCTTTAGTAAGTTTTACAGGTATATGGTCAGAATCCTCTTTGTCAAGCCCTGTTTGAGTCCACATTTCAGCACTCTCAATCCATTTTTCGTTTGGTAGTATTCTATCAATTCAACTCATCACTTTTAGTGAGGTCAAATGCCAAGTATACCTCCTTCTACATAAGGGCAGGTCTGTGAGATTCAGATCTTTAATGAAATCTCCAAAAAGTTTTATTTCTTCACTAAAGCTTTGTGTATTGCATCCTTTCCTCTCATTCATGTGCAGAATTGCATTGAAATCGCCTAGGATAACCCATTTCCCCTCTTCTTTGCCTCTGTACTTTTCTTTAATGAAATCCCATTGTTCACATTTTCCTGATAAATCTGATTTTCCATGTACATTCACAAAATTGCACTTTTCGCTTTCACCCTTTAATTTTCCTGTTATTCCCAATACTCCATTGCAACTCCACATTTCTTCTTTTTGGAACTCAGCTGCATCCCATATGCGTAATTGTCCTCCAGATAGACCATCTGATCCAATGTAAGCCCAATCCATCTGATCGGTATACCATAAACTTTTTGCACACTGTTCATCAATCATATCTTTTTTTGTTTCTTGTATCGCAGCAAATAGGATCCTGTTTTTATGGAGTAAGTGCTTTATCCTCCTTCTCCTTCCTTGGCCTCCAATCCCTCTTGCGTTATATGTTAGTATCTGCATCGATGAAACTAGTTGTTTTTCCTTCCTTGTCACAGTGTGAGTTGGTTTTCACTTCCATTCTGATTTTGTTTTCTTCCTCTCTTTTTTTCCAGCTCTTTCACCACTTCTGAGTCCTTATTCTCGAAGTCTATTCCCATATTCTTTCCAACTTCTAAGATCCTTTAAGCTTCTTCTTTCAAGTACCTGGTGTTTGTTGCGATTATATTACTGTCAGCCAATGATGTTCCCAATTCAGATTGCTCTCTCACTTCTTCATCATCCGTACTTTTTTCAGCATTGGAATTTTGCTTCCGCAGTGTTTTCTCCTTTCTCAAGTCATCTAAAGCATTTTTCCACTCAAGTCTGATTCCATTGTTTTTGCTTTTCTGATTTGAGAATTTCCCTGCTTTCTTCGAGCGTTTCCTCACGCTTTCTTTCCAGGCACGCTTGCTGCATTCACCCTTTTCCATCTTCCCTATGTTTGTTCCTGTCAGTTCTTATGTTTCAGGTATAATGTCAGTTTCCTTTACTATCTTGTTGTTTTCGTTTTTTCCTTTTCCAGCCCATTTCATACTTTTCCATCCTCCTCCCCATCTCCTACTTTTCCTTTACTTGTCACTTCTCCTTCCTCATGCTCACTTTCTTTTTTCTCCATTTTCTCTTCTATTTCTTTTCCACTCCCTTCTACTTTTGATTGTTTGTCCTCCTCATTTTCTGTTACTTTATCATCTGCCAGAATTGTGTATTCAGTTTCCACATTGTACGTGCGAGATTTCCAAAATTTCCCTTGTCTTCTCCTTTCTGATGATGTGTCTAATAGTTTGTTTTCCTGCTCATTTCCTTCTTTATTAGTTTCACCTTCACTGGCCTATGTTTCATTTGTGATTTCTTCTTTGGATAGCTTCTTCTTCGATTCCACTTCCATTTGACTATCCTTTAATTCCATAGAGAAGGACTTTCTGCTTTCACTCATTTTTGAACCCCTTAATTTGTGCCCTTTTTTGTTTCTCACTATCTGTCAGCTTTCCTCAAATTCAGCAATTTCCTTCTCATCCCATCTTTCATTTCATATATTGTAGGCCGAGAAGAGTTCATTTTCGCTGTACCTCTGAGCTACTCATCATTTCATCCTCTATCTGAGAGGAAACTTGAACACAATCTTCCTTTACTTTCTCATCCACTTCAATCACAGTTACTTCATACTCAGTGCCATCTATTTTCACCCATAGACGTCCAGTCACTGATTTATGAATCACAGTCCTGATCACCATTTGTGCAGCTTCCAGATGTGACTTGTTCAATGTGGCTGGGTCAATAGATACAATGGTTCCCAGTTTTTTGCCCACTGTTTCTAGCACTTCTTGGGTCCAGCATGGATATGGAATGTCATATATTTTGATTCTTCTGAATCTGTATCTATTCATAGGTCTGGCCGTCCATTCAGTTATATCATAAACCCATGTTTCCAGTCATTCCTTATCCACTTGCCCTAGTTCTTGCAATTTATCTCCCTCCTTTTCATCCCAGAATTCGACCACCACCTACTGAGCTTACTATCAGTTCTCCATACCCTCCTTTCCTCATTTCCTGTTTGAACAACATCTCACCCCCTTTGTCTCTCAAACGGCATAGTTTACTATATTTCATCCATTTCGTATCTTTTGCTGTTGTTTTAATAACCAACTCGGGGTCGTCTCTTTGGACTAGAATGTTGTATCCATCCATTACTGAGTTGAGCACTTGTGCACCTTTTCCTAGTCCTTGCTTGTCCTTGTAGTCTGTTGTCTTAACATTTTCTTTTCCTCCGATCATTTCTCTGTATGATGCATTTGTTCTGGTGCTCGTTTTGTGGATTGGATAAACTCTTGATTTTGATGGTGCTTGATTTTGCTCTTGTTCTCTTCCAGGTAGCTGCTTTTCTTTCTTGGCAACATTTACCCTAAGTTTATATCTCCCAATCCAGATGCTATTGCGGCTTGCTAGCATTTCTTCTACGATTACTTCCATTTTGAAGGTTGCAAACCCAAAAGGTAATCCTTCTGCTGAGTTTTTTCTTGCCACATTGAAAAGCTTGACAATTCCTTGTTCTTTCAGCACCTTCTTCAACTCTTCCGGATGATAATCAACCGGGAAGTTAGTGATGAAAAAGTAGATTTCTTTCGAGGTCGGTTCCTCCTCTTCTTTCCTTCTCTCATCTTCCTGTCGATGGTGAGTGTCGTTAACTCTCTTCTTTTCCAGATCCGCCGTGTTACTATTCCGAGATACCTGCTGGGTTGTGCGGTGGGTTTTCCTATTTGGCTCTATTGTTTCATCTAAGGCTTTCCCTTTAATACTCTCGCATCTAACCTTAGGAATCGCAGTTCGGTTGGGGGCCATCTTACCGGTGGTTGTGTGGTTTGGGCTGTGCATGCAGTGTGACGACTTTATCTGGAGGTTGCGCTCCCTGTCACGACTAATGCGTCAACAGAGCAAGGATGCTGCCGGAGGGCAACCATTATCCTACCGAACTGTTGGTAGGGATTGCAATGCCCGATTCTTGCAGAATCGTTTCACTTCCGGTGATCCTCGGGAGTCGTGCCTAAGAGGAAAAGTTTCAAAATTCAAAAAATCTCTACAGCCCAATCCTTTATTACAGATAAATCTCAATTTCTTTATTACAGATAAATATCAATTCTTTATTTCTACTATTTTTTCCACTGTTCTATCAGTGTCATGTTATTAAAATTGGTATTGAAATCTGATACTTTTTCCTTTGTTTGCAGATCAAGGAGAGCTATATGTGTTTGGCGGAAACCTTTGAAACGAAAGGCTAATCTTGAAGATAGCAAACAGTTTGATGGGTTGTTCTAAATTGTCCTAATTGTAATCTTTGTTTAGATCTGATTAATTTGTATTCATTTTTCCTCCATTTGTTAGAGTTAATTGTCCCATACCGATTACAAACAAATAAATGGACTAGTATATAATGATATGTGATGCTTCATCCTATTGCCTTGGTACCTGGGCTTTTAAGAGTGCAAGTCCACATTCATTATATATTGCCCCCCCCACACACACGCACGGGCCCGAATCCATCGGGTCGGGTCAGTTCCAAATTTCAACTTGGTAGCGGAGCTGATAATATATGGTCTAATGACCGGAAAAAGATCCATGGGCTCGACACACCTACCCACACAAAAAAAGAGGCGCCCAATAACACAAGCTACAAAAAAGGCCACGATTGTTGATGGACCTAGAGCCTCTGAGGTTAATTGGGCTAGCCAAGATAATATAAATAATCAAGTCTCAACAGGGCTTGCCCAGTTGGACTTGCGGGAGAGTATTAGAGTTAATTGTCCCATATCGATTACAAACAAATAAATGAACTAGTATATAATGATATGTGATGCTTCATCCTATTGCCTTGGTGCCTTGGCTTTTAAGAGTGTAAGCCCACGTTCATTATATATTGGCCCACGCACACGCACGGGCCCGAACCCACCGGATCGGGTCTGTTCCAAATTTCAACTCCATTGACATGCATAGGTTTTTTCCAATTGTATAGTATGCAAGCAATCAAATTTCATGCTGACTATCTTGCCTTGGCATATATGTTGCAGATAACTCGCTGTTGTTGCAACCATCCATGTCCCCACCTGATCCGGATGTGATCCTCGAGATTTCCCTAATTATCAATTATTCTGTAAGTAAATAAATCAGGCCATTGCTACTAACGACCATAATGTGTTGCTATTTTTTTTTACCAAGGTAATGTGTTGCTATTATATCTCCGAGGCAATATCTGATGGAGAACAATCTGTCGCTGAATCGTGTCCATCCGTGACCATCGAACCAGGTACGAAGCAACATGTTCTTGCCTAATATTTAAAATAATAATTATTTATTTAAATAATAAATTAGAATTATTAAAATTAAAAATATTTTTTTATTTAATAATAATTGTGATATAAAATATTATTAACAAATTACAATAACAATATAAAATAATGTCCTTTTATGTCATTTTACGAAAATCAGTCACCTTATCAGGTAAATTT
>JAOYMZ010000309.1:0-10215 GCA_025802335.1 Pinguicula primuliflora | reverse complement strand
CCTTATATAGAGATTAGGTGGGCTTAGGTGGGTAGTGGGCTTTAGGTTAAATTAATTAAACGGATTAATTGATATAATTAATATATAAGCCCAACACTATAGTTTCCCATACCTTGTATACTTTGAGTAAGATCTTCATCCTCATAGACCACAGTGTATAATTTGTAGAATTAAGTATCAGACATTGGATATTGGAGAAAGTACCACTTTCCTTCACCTTAGTTGTTTTTGCATCAATTATATCTCCCATATTTCAAGATGGACTTTCTTCTTCTCTTCCTCTGGATGATACTCTATTCCTTCTCATACTTTCCTTTTTTTTGTATCAATGAAGAGACTCCTAGATGGAAAATTACCAGCAACAATTTGTCCAACGCGTCTTTTTTGCATATGAATTTACTGATCGGATAAACCTTGATCCACCCAGGCTCTATCTGGTGCACACAACTTCTTTATGTACATGGCTCTGAAAAACAATCAGCTGCATGGTAAATCTTTTGACTTCCTTCTTCTGTGTATTTGGCTGTAGAGCCAAATTATTTTTTAAATTTTTTTCTGAATTTACTAATCCAATGGGCCTTCTCTTTTCCTGATTGTTTCTTCTTTTCCGTAGAGTTACCTTGCTACGGAACCCAATTTGGCTTTCTTTGATTTCCCGCAAGATCTTAGCACATCCAAGTCACATCAAAGCTCCGATACCAATTGATGAGAAATCTAGAGATTAGGGGTTGGCCAATCGGTTATGGAAGTGACAATTGCACTCACAGGTCACGGGTTCAAATTCCCTCAACGACATTACTTATAAAAAAAACGTGAAAATGGAAAAATAAATGAACAAGGTAACAACACAAGATTTAGCTTGGTTCGGCCCGAAAGCCTACATCCACGGGAGAAAGAGGCAGAAAAGAAATAGAGTCTGGGTTGAGAGAAAAAGAGAGATGTGAAACATGGGTTGTAGCTCTGTTGTCTGGGCAAGAGAGGTTTTCCATGTATGTCTTCGAGGTTTTTTCGGTGTCTCCTTTGTATCACTGTGCTAATATTGGATTGATTCTCCTCTTCTCCCGTGGATGTAAGCTTTCTGACCGAACCATATTAAATCTTGTGTTGTTGCCTTGTTCATTTATTTTTCCGCTCTCACATTAATCTCTAGATATTCCAACAAGAAAATACAAATTGTTGTCATAAACTAAGAAAATACACAGATGATTACAAAGAATAACTCTCTTAATGCTTTAGAAAATATTCACTCAAAACTAAAGCTCTCCCAGTCTTGAGAACTCATAAACTCGAGAACTCACAACTCAAGAACTTATATACTCGAGAACTCATAAGCCTTGTTACATCTCAACAAGTGCTTATATAGAAAACCCCTATGACTAGTCCAAATTCTAATAGAACTATAAAACCTCTCATATTTAGATAACTCCTAAACATAATTCATGTCTTATTCTAATCACTTTTAATAGGATTAGAATTCATTGTCATTCAAGCTTCCCTTTCAATCTTAATCCAACATCTTCTTCAACCCCCACACGCAAACTCGTTTGACCCCTACAAACAAACACACTCACATTAAAAAGGAAGATGGAGAAAGGAGCCACAACTGGCTATTTTACACACTTGGTGGATGGATCACTTTGTCCATGCCAATGGGGAACTAAGCACCATTTTTAGTGTAAATTAACCCTGTATTTCAACGTGCGTAATCTACGAAAAAAATATGGCATATCGAGATATTCTACTTTAGGATGTGGGTGCAATACTTATATATGCATTGTAAAAATAGCTTTGGTCTAACGTGCACCGCCCACTATTGGCGTGCGTCTTTACTCTTTTTATTGTTGTTTGAAATCTTTCCACTACTGTGAGTACGACCAGTGTTTGAAAAAGTGTTGGGTCAGGGATCGTCCATCGCTTAAGCACCCACATAAACGGCCTAAGCGGATATTCAGACATAATGAATATTCACCACTCAAACGCCTAGGCAGCCTAAGCGACCAACTTTTCTAACCCACAGTAGGACTCATAATAATTGTTTGTTTGTTCTTTGTTCATCTCTCCTCATCACTTACGATCAACCTAATTAAATATCATTAAAATTATTAACGAGTCTTGAGCTTGTAATTTGATTGGGTGTTGGCAAATTCTTTGATTTATGTCATCCAATCATATATTATTACTTTATAAAAATTGTAAAAATAGTGTTAAAAAATCTATTTCGAGAAACCGGTCACCTAAACCGTTTATTTAGCGGGTAAGTCCTAGGATGTCACTGTTCACTCTATCCGAATTTCGGTTTAAGTCGTGGGACGCATAGGATACACCCATTATTTTCTCTACAAAGCTGCTACGCATACATACTATTTTTATACATAAAACATACTTACTGTCGTTTTGTGTTATACAGTTCAATAGTGGATATCGTTTTGTAATTAATGCCAGTACAAAACGACACCCATTTTTATAACAAATAACATAAAACAAATATGATAGTATGTATAAAAATAGTATGTATTTTTCTTTTCGGTACAAGTCTCATTAAGTGTGGAACTGGAACCCAAAGTTGCCCACTTACTCACGGAATCTAGAGAATCCGACGTGGGGTGACCTCCTCGTGGTGGGGCGAATGTGGGACCCGGAACTTTATTGCCCCCAACTCCCAATTCCCCAACTATGTAGCCTGACCATTTCACCATTCATAGCAAATTAAATAAAAATAGGATGACCCTTGTTGTGATTTGTGAAGCAACCTCAGAATAAAAATAATATATTATATATATATATATGTTTTCATAGTAAATAAATTATTAGGAAAAGAAATTAATTTGGTTAACCAAGGCCAACTGGAATTGATAGATCAATCCCACTGAGTGTAAATAATTTTTTTGGGCCACGATCGCGGGTCAAAAGTCCGAGTCTTACTCGGTTCATGTGGAAGAGTCACTTTGCATGGATCCCATGAATTAGTCGGGTCAAAAATAGTTCTAGATACCATAGTTATCCAAAAAAAACTAGAATTGATAGAGAAGAAACGCTTGTTTGTTTAGTTACCCTTTTCCCCTTGTATTGGATGATTATTTTTCCATTGTGATCTTTTAACCAATTTTAACTATTGAATAACTTCACCCTTATAATATTTTTATAAAACGAAAAACTTACCCAAAAAAAAAATAAAAGAGTAGAACATTTGAAGTCCAATTTTAGGGGGGAAATGACGTTCAAGAAATTTAAGTAATTCAGAAATCAAACAACTCTACAGTTGAAAACATACACCCTTCTTTTTGGGATCAGATTTCGTGTACGCTGGAGCATGTATGTTTATATTTAAATAGGAAGATATGAATTGCTCTCATTAAAATCTTTAATCCAATGTTAGCAACACATTCTATTTAAGTTAGTTTTTATTTATTTTTTTAATCGAGACAATTTTCAACACCTACTATCATTAACGTATTTTGATTCTAATTTTTCTTAGCAAACCATTTCTAAAAAGGTTTTGAACCATTGAAGCTTTCCTTAACTTCCCACATGTGGTAAGCATGACATATTTTAGCATGGTCCCAAAAACAATCACAACCATAAAATCAAATTTCCAATTTAATCCCCAACACCGTCCATTATCTACCAGAACACCCTCTAAATGCAATCATTTGCTGCAATAACATGGTCTTCCTCAGAATAGTGCATTTAATAAATTTAATAAGCACATGCGGACAGTGTAAAGGTAAGCTAGGTATAGATAAGCGCAGAAGTTTGTATTGTAGATAAGACAATTATAGAAAGTTGAGAGAACAAGAATGGCGGCACTCGAAAAGACCTTTGGCAATGAGCATTCAGAAATAATTTTAGTGATTACTAACTCCAAACAGCAGAATCTATATAAGTAAGCTCGGGCAGAAATACTAAAAACGAATCTGTCTCAGCTAGAAGAATTAGAGAGTAATTTGGACTCTGAGTAAACTAGATTATGTAGAGTGAAGCGGGGACTTAGCGTTCCCGAACATCGCGTGAACACAACTTTTATTTTTAATACAAACTTACTTATAGAAAAATGATAGGTCATTAAATTTTGAATGGTTGGCTGTAGTTTCATGATTTCTATATTGGTTTCTATATAATTTACTTTGCTGAAGTGGCCAAAACTAAGCTAAAGCTTAGGGTTATTGCCTCATGTGAGTAAAATATAATTTATTCCTATATGGTTTGGGTTAAAGACAATTTATCTCTTATGGTTTAAAAAATTACAATTTACTCTCTTATAATTTAAAAAAAAAAATTGTCTCCGCATGGATCTCACTCGCGCGTAATGAGAGTGAGCGATAAAAAAATAAAAGAAAAAAACTATTTTGTCCCTAAATTTTGGAATATAATATTTTAAATATTTTTAAACATTTAATTTTATAAATTTTTTTAGATATAACTATTTTAAAAAATCTATAAAAACTTAACAAAAATTATATTTTTATTTGTTTTAAGTATTTACGATTTTATTACATTTATAATTGATTATTAAGTGTTTACGATTTTATTACACTTGTATCAGATTATTAAGTATTTACAGTTTTATTATAAAAATTGAGCTTAGATTTTCTATTTCAACTTGAAATCACTTAATTAGTCATAAAAATTAAAAACAATGTTGGAATGTTATAGATATTGAGTCTACTTCACGCTAATTGGGGGTTTCCAAATTTTTGTTCTCAAATTTTTTGTCATAGGAAAGGAAAATGCTACATGTCCATATATGAATTTCCATACCTGTATGGACAACCAATGATGTTGTGATACATGTACTTCCTACCCACAAAAATCAATTTGTTTTTAATTTTGATTTGTTTTTAATTTTGATTATTTTAATATTATATTGTTATCTCTCCTTATTTTCTTAAAATTATATTTATCCAGTGAATAATTCATCATTTGTTAAAATGAATATCACCATAATAATCAACGCATTGTGTGTTTCAATTTAAGATGTGGTTTGATACTATTTCGATGTACTTATTATTTTATTATTTTTTATTTTTAATATCAAATTATACTTTTTGTGATATTAAGGTATAGATTTGGCGCCGAAAATGTCATAATTTTAATCACTATTTTTTATTAGTATGTAGGGTTATTAGAGTTTAACCTTTAGGGTTTTTAGGGTTTAGGGTTTTATTTTTTGACGGCAAAGCCGTTGTAATATTAATTCTCGTCTTTAAATAAAGTTTAGCATTTAGTCTTTATAGTAGTTGGGTTCATTATTTAGGATTTGAGTTTTTCAACGGCTGACACCGTAATATTAATTATCGTCGTTAAATAAAGTTTAGCATTTATGTTTTTTAAAGTTTGTGTTCATCATTAGGGTTATAGTTTTTCGGCGGTATAGCCGCCGTAATATTGGTTTTCATTTTTAAATAAAGTCTACCATTTATGATTTATACAGTGTGAGTTCATTATTTAGAGTTTTTCGTTTTTCGGCGGCAAAGTCACCGTAATATTAATCCTCGTCGTTAAATAATGTTTAGCATTTGGGATCTTTAGAGTTTGGGTTTATATGGTTTAGGGTTTTAAAGTTTAAGATATAGGGTTTATAGGGTTTAGGGTTTTAGTTTTTTTGCGGTAAAGCCAACATAATATTAATCAATATTCTTATTAGATTTAGAATTATTTAAATCAATGTTTATAAGTTTTTTCTAATTTAAAAACTAATTACAAATGTATTATTTTAACATGTCCATACAGGTGTGGATAAACCTTTATGGACATGTAGCATTCCCGTAGGAAAATGCTAGATGTCCATATAGGTATGGTATAGGTATTTTCATACCTATATGGACACCAATGATGTTGTGTCACATGTCCAACAATCCACAAAAAATAAAAGGAAGTTGAATAGTTATTATCTAAAGACAATGTTGTAGTTTTTAATTTTAATTTGTTTAATATTATATTTTTATCTCTCGTATTTTTTTAAAATTGATTTATCCGGCAAATTGTTCATCATTTATCAAAATGAACATCACCATATTAATCACACGTCGTGTGCTTCGATTTAAGATATGGTTTGATACTATTTCGATGTACTTATTTTTTATTTTTAATATCAAGTTATAGTTTGTGTAATATTTGTGTTCAGGTTTGGCACCGAAGGTGCCTTAATTTTAACAACTATTTTTTATTAGGCTGTAGAGTTATTAGAGTTTAAGCTTTAGGGTTTATAGGTTTTTGACGGCGAAGTCGTCGTAATATTAATTCTCGTCTTTAGATAAAGTTTAGCATTTATGATTTATAGAGTTTGACTTCATTATTTAGGGTTTTAGTTTTTCGACGGTAAAGACACCGTAATATTAATTGCCGTGGTTAAATAAAGTTTAACATATATGGTTTATAGAGTTTGGGTTCATCAATTAGGGTTTTAGTTTTTCGGCAGCGAAGTCGTTGTAATATTAATTGTCCTCGTTAAATAAAGTTTAATATTTAGGCTTATTAAAGTTTGGGTCCATCATGTAGGGTTTTAGTTTTTCGGTGGCAAAGTCGCTGTAATAAAGATTTTCATTTTAAAATAAAGTTTAACATTTAGGATTTATAGAGCTTGGCTTGGGTTCACCATTTAGGGTTTTAGTTTTTCGGTGGTGAAGTCGTCGTAATATTAATTGTCGTCGTTAAATAAAATTTAGTATTTGAGATTTTTAGAGTTTGGGTTCAGCATGTAGGGCGAGGGTTTTAATTTTTTTTGCGGCGAGACCATCGTTATATTAATCAATATTTTTATTTAGTTTAGAATTATTTAAATTTATGTTTATAGTGTTTTTTGAATTAATAAATTAGTTAAAATATCTTATTTTAACTAAATTATTAATTAAATCCGCACGGACAGGTAGCACTGTATTGGTCTTGAGAAGGTGAAAATCCCTAGGCTGTGTTTGGTAGCGTTATCGATTTATCAAGCCTAATAACGCTTGAT
Organism: Pinguicula primuliflora; assembly: GCA_025802335.1. NCBI lineage: Eukaryota > Viridiplantae > Streptophyta > Magnoliopsida > Lamiales > Lentibulariaceae > Pinguicula > Pinguicula primuliflora. Next base: position 3,263 of record JAOYMZ010000309.1, on the reverse strand, counting down.
GTGATAAGGTTTGATTAGTCAGTTGATTAGCCTTGATTGTATGAATGCTTGATATGTTATCACTTGTTTGATCACATGTGTACTCTACGTGATTACTCAATAAAGATTAAAGAGTGATATAACAGTTTAATAAAGGCTGAAAAGACAATACTACCCTTATTCACATAACTTATTAACCTGTTCATGAAAGCTGTTCAGATCATAACCTGTAGAACATAACTTATTCCGAACATTTCAGATCATAACCAAAACATTTCTACAGCAGAAGCAACATAATCAAACAACATTTCTGCATAATATCATAACCAAAACATAAATGCAGATTTCATAACCAAAACCTGATGGTATCAAACAGAAAAGCAACATAATCAAACAACGTCAGAAGTTCAACAGAACATAAGCTACAAAAGTTCTTCAACAACACAACACAAGCAACATCAGTTCGCCAACAACAAACAACACAAGCAACATCAGTTCGCCAACAACAAACAACACAAGCAACAGAGATCAGTCATTATTTGGAAGATTTTCATAAAGGAGTAACTGGATCCACTCGCCTCTTTCAGCATGACCTAGATTGCATCACATCACCCAATCATGAGGAAACCTCATTAACGTATAGCCAATCCTCATCTTCTCTTTGAAGGTCAAGTTCGGGGTCTAACTCTGCCAGAATGCTTCCAATTGATCTTGGTGCGTCACCAACAGTTTCTGCTTCTTTTTCTTCCTTGGCCTGCATCCGCTTCTTGATGAAGCAAAGAGTGGACTTTTCTTCTTCAAGGAAAGAGTTTGATTCATCTTTTTTGGATGTTATAGACTTCTTCCTCTTCTTCCCATAACTTTCTTCTTTGATCGTAGTAGCCTTTTTTGGTGTCAAAATTTCATCATATTCCTCATCTGCCTCACTATCGTACTCGTCGATGAATTCTTCAATATCCTTCGTGCTGCCACAGCCTTCCCGAATCTGTGCATGGTCTCTAGCACCATCTCCAGTAGTACGATCCTTCCCGAAGATCTCGCACCTGTCATCATAATAGGATCACGCCTTACCCTTCAATGACTGAAACTCTGGGTTGGCCTGTAAGCCAAGAAAATAGATTATTCCAACGCTTAAACACAAATAAACACATTATGTATAAGTCAAAAAAACATATAATGCTTACCTTAACAATGGATTTCCAATTCTCCTCGCCGTCAAAGATGATCATGTGATTATTAGGGTCAATTGAAACACCAGTCATACTCATGAAAGCCAAGAGTGAGTAGTACTCTTTCTTCCACACATGGATCTTGGACTTCATATGAGGCCTTTCCAAGATATCACTACCATTTAGTTTTGCCCTTATCCTGTCAGTGCATGCATTCCAGAACACAGGTCTATAACCATTATCATATTTCAATCCCTCCAAAATCAACTCTTTTGCAGAATCTATTAAAGCACGTTCCTCTGCTGGTATCCAGTACTTCTTTTTACGTCCTTGATCACAAGACATAATCTGAATACCCAACAGATTATGTACACAACATAACTCGAAAATATAATGCACATGCACAACAGAAAACCTATGCAATTCGAAAATATAATGCACATACACAATGTTATGTACAGAATCAGTACAGATTAAATTATTTCATATAAGGCAGTACACAATCAGTACAAAATATATATGCTATGTACAGAATCAGTACACAATCAGAAACCGTATGTTGTTATACACTACATAATGTGAGGCAGTACTAAATTCTGTAGTGTTAACAATCAGAATGCAACAGCACAGATCAATTAGCATAGTATTAAACCATATACAATAGTATAGTATAGAATGTACGCTATGTTATTCTAATTCGATAGTGTATAGCAACCATATATTTTGTATACATACTGTCAACAATGCTATAGATATACTGTTAACAAAATCCATTAATATACATTTTTTGTAAATCTTTTAATCGACAAACCCTAAATTTAGCATTTTTGTAAATTTCTTAATCGACAAACCCTAAATTCAAAGAACAAAATCCGTTAATCGACGAAAAATTCTAAATTGAAGAACAAAATCAGTAATTAAAAGAAAATCCTAAACCGAAGAACAAGACCCTAAGAACTAAATCCATAATTAAGACAAAATGATTGAAGACGAACCCTAAATTGAAGAACAAAATACATAATTAAAAACAAAAGATTGAAGAAGAACCCTAAATTGAAGAATAATTTTTGTAATTCAAAGAAAAACTGGAACCTAAGAACAAAATCCAAATATTGAAATCCGTAACAAAATTTGGGATTGAGGCGATGGCAGCGTGAAGTTCGATCGAGAAAAATTGAAGAAAAAACAATAAGCGAACAACAAAATCAAGTGTGAAATACAAAGAAACATACTGGGAAGATTTTTGGAGGGGCGATAGAAGAACAAGATTTGGGATTGAGGCAATGGCGGCGTGAAGTTCGATAGAGAAAAAATAATAAGTTCGATCGAGGGTCACGGGCTTTAAATGGTGGGATGGTGTGTAATTTGTTGAGAACTTTGAGGGTAAAATGGTAAAGATGGGCGTGATAAAAAGGAGGGATAAGTAATCCATGGGGGCGAGCGGGGATTGGATGTCAAGGGTTATCACAAATTTTCGCGGGTCAGAAGGTACATAAGCCTTGATAAAAAAAAGTTATCAAGGCTTAATCAAGTCGTGTCCCTGCCAAACACAGACCTACCGTATCTTACGGATTAATTGGACAAGTGACTTTCGCGAAAATTCTATTTTGAAATGTAACCTTCTATTTCATTTTTGATTTACTTTTATTGTTCTTTTACTTAAAAAGCATTAAAAGAAAATGAAGAAAATAAATAAAATACTAAACCGTCTTAATACGTTCTAATCTAGTCAATCGCCAGAAGACATTTCATTAACTATCTCAGTCGAAAGAAAAACCATCCAAATTGAAGAAGACGCCCTTCAACCTCAACTCGACTTGAATCACTTTCAATATGTATCGAGATAGAACCATTGATGTTGTCAGATGCCGGATATGTCGAATCTCCGACCAATTGTCCGACGAGAGTTGTTCAAATGCGCACACGATCGACTCCTGTCATCGGGTAAACCACGACTGTCGATAACACGGACAGTCGAGATTAACCTGCTCTTCTATACGGGGCCATGCACGATCTATGCAGGGATTCCTATTAGTGAAGGGTTTATCATGAACTTCGTTTGCAACAATCTTGGTGAGTTGGTGACATATTTTGTGAACTTCATTTGATCTATTA
>JAOYMZ010000308.1:0-10215 GCA_025802335.1 Pinguicula primuliflora | reverse complement strand
ATTAGATTACTAAAATAACCTTAATCTATTTAATTAAAATATATTAGATAAGGTTAATTTAATCATAAAAATATTTGAATTTGAATATTATTACAAAAATGTCATACTTATTTTTAAGCAGGAAAAAAAGCATCCCATGAGGTGCTTATTTTTAAGAAGAGAGAGGTTGTAAAAAAAGCACAGGCACTAATACTTATATTACGCAAAATACTCATATTATTTTAAAAAGTACTTATAAGCACAATTAGAATAAAAAACACATCGCGCAAAACAAACATTTAATTTACGTGCAATGATCGACTCGCGGTTTAATCTAGGTCTTGCCTTTTGTTTTATAATTTACACAGTTTTTAATATTTTATAAAACCCGCGGTCCTGATTTTTGGGCCGCTCGTACAAGTACAATTACTAAAAATAGTAAGTTGATAAAAATAGTACAATTACTAAAAAATCTCTTTCTTTTTTTAAGCCGTCAGATTAGATCCAACGGCCTAAAAAAAGAATTCGGGAAACACATCATTAATCAGGATCTGGAAAGAAAAAAAAAAGGATCGGGTCAGAGGGGAGGAGAAGCTTATTTACTTTGAATTTTAAAAAAAAAATTACTTTGAATTTTACAACAACTTTCCCAACAACGAAAAATTAGACATCGGAAATCCAAATTCGATCCTCTTGTACAACTTCCTTGTGCACACTTCCTTTGTTCAGTTCGATTGCAACTGAATATGAAAATGTGGGATATCCATATAACCCAGGGGTAAATCTTTGCGTATGAGCTCAAAGCCGCAGTCCCCTACCCTTGCAATCTTCAATATCCCATTCTTTTCCAGCATCGCAACAACGCTAGAAGGCACAATACAAAGTTAACATATATAGCAAGAGTAAGGCAATATACTTGTCAGCTATTAGAACATACAGTTGCGGATCCAGTGGAGGAGGTAGCAGCATGTGCTTTCCTCAAAAGACTCCGGGGTTCAAAGTTAACCTACAACCATGATAGCACAATTAGCCGGCAAGAAAGTCATTACGAAGGCGTATTGAATTATAATACATTTTTAGCTAGACAAGACGGCAAGAAAGTCATTACGAAGGCGTATGAGACAAATCAAGAACATGGACCGAAACCGATGCTACTTTAAATAAATAATCGGGAAAATGTTGATGAAAACAGCACCTCTTCATCTTCTACCAGGTTGAGACCATTATCCATAAGCTCACGAGAAAACAGAGCAGGATTTACACCTTTTTCATCCCAACTGCCACACAAACACTTTCATAAAATTGATTTCTAAATCAACCTGCCACTGTTCTTACCAGACGTTAGTATATCTAGCTTCCGGTTGCGACAATTACCCAGAAACTCCATTGGCGATGGCAATCGCTCCACCGCCATAGCTGCTCACGAAGAAAGCATCTTCTCCGCCTTTCTCGACCTGCAAAGGCAGCAATGATCAGAAGTGGCGGATGATGACAATGGAAACATACTTATCACCAAGCACTCAACATAAAACAACCAGGAAACCAAGAGCGAAAAATGAGGTACCTTCATGGCCAACCAATTCAGCCTTCTCAGACTACACTCAAAGATTTAACTTGAAAGATTTTTGATTGAATGGTAATAGAATTCCACATCATACTCAGGATTTGAAGAAAACTCTAAAAAAAAAGATTTACTTGGCGGATTATTGTTTCGAACTAAAAAAATATGATGAATCACATGTTTCTTTTTATGTCAAAGAATTAATTTACTCAGCTGATCAAGCTCACGCATAGCACTTTGTGCTATAAATGCCTTTTTCTTTTCCTTTACAAATAGGTTCAGTAATACAAACAACGAATTCATTTCTTCCGTACAGTATCGAGCAACCAACCAGCCTCGTCGTCTGCCAAGTTTTTCAATACATACAATACATTCAGGGGAGGAATATCATTAGGATTTTGAAATTCCATTGGTGGCTCACTTCTTCCTGTATGGCTCCAATACCTCGAAATTCCTCCCACCATTATATTCAAGGGGGCAGAAAAAACATTCAATATAAATGTAAATTGTAACCTGGTAGAGAACCATGGGATTCTCCTTGCAAATATACGCAGGGCAATTTCTCTTATGACAGAGCAACTAAGCATTGTTATCTCCATCTCACTAATAAATGGGAACAAAATCCAGTTAATTACTTTAAGGTTAGTTATTTATACAACTTGCAAGCTTTACTTGCGCAGTCATCAATAGGCCTGTGAATCAGATATTATGTTGTATAGCCACTGCTGTGAAGGAGAGGAACTACTAATGTGAGAAAGGCATCAAATAGAAGTTTCGCAAGATATTAAATTCGGTAGTATGTGAAAAAAAAGGTTAGGTATTCAATTACCTAGCCAAACGCCTCTTGTGCTCTTCATGTATAATCACCTACTTGATTAATCAATCTCCGTTGCTTCGTGCTCCTGATTGGCCTTGCGCTGTCATCTCTAATTTCTAAAACCTGTTGATGTATATTGGATGCATACAGTCAGCCCTTCTCATAAAACGAGGCATGACCATGTTCTTTGAAGATTCACCACCAGATGCTACACAAGATGCATTCTATTTGAAATGAAGCTAACAGTCTACCTCCGGATTTGTATTGAGGACTCCGTAAGACATGCCTACATCAATTCGCCAAACACCACAGTTGAATTCGCTGAGAAAAGAAACACGTACTAGATTAGATTCATGCAGAGGAAGGATTGATAAAACCGCTGTATTTACCTTTAGTGGTATTGAAGAGTCAAAAGACCACTTGATACATAGAAAATGAATTGATTGCCTTCTACAACAAATGGGGAGGGAACAAATTTGGCGGCTCAAACTCTTGTAAATAAAGTTCAAAGATCTAGTTAATTTTAGTGACAGATGGCAAGAGGCAAAATAATAAATGAGAAAGATGGAGTGTAGGGACGTGACTACACTCTCGCCCACTCTTGCTCACGTGGAACAATAGTTAGTCAAGATTGTTCAAAATATGGCTGCACAGGTTTTGGGTCTGGGTAGTGCCCTACTCGGACTCGAACCCAATTTGTTCGGGTATTTAAAAAAATACTCATTTTCTTTTTTAATTTATTTTTTATTCATTTTTTTGAGTTCAGGTTTGGGTAATCCGAAACCGAAATTTACATGTCTTTTACCTAAAAAGTCGGGTCGGGTTCGGGTAACCCGACCCAAACCCGATTTTTTTAAAAAAATTTACCTATTGGGTTTGAGTCCGGGTATCGGGTACCCAATACCCATTACCCGGACCCAGACCCGATTTTTTCGGGTAGCTAAAAAACTATCCGAACCCAATACCCAATACCCGTGGGTATCGGGTTCGGGTACCGGGACGGGTCTGGGTAACCCATCGGGTCCGGATAATATGTGCACCCTAGTTCAAAACATGTTTGATTAGATGGTTTAAATCTCAGCTAAAACAGGTACGTGAATCGATGGCAGCATATGTGGGTGATTAGTTAACCTGATCGAATAATATGAAAAATTTTCAAAAACGCTCTCGGGCACGATTACCCAAAAACCTACCATCGCCGCACTTCCGCTGTGAAAAGTCCCCCGTCTCTCCCACCACTGTCATCTACCGCCGTGTAAAATGGCTTGAGTGCAAACAGAAAATATGCAGTGGCCAAATCTACAGATGCTTTCCATCCCAAATTCTGCGAGCTGGCTTTCGACGCATTGAGTGGCGAATTTTACTCTCCGGGCCCAATTCTGCGTCGCCCACGTTAAAACCGGCGACGTATTGAGTGGCGGAAAAGTAGTTCTGTCCCAATTCTGCGTTTGGAAGTCCGGTGAGCCGGGTGAAAAGCTATGACGGAACCGGAAATAGTGCTCGCACCACACGGAAAGAGAAGCCCGATGAAAGCTGGGCCATCCACCACAAATACTGGCAAAAAACCAGTCAGCGAAACTGAGCCAGCGGATGGTAATAGAGAAGAAATTAACTCGCAAGATTCTGGAAACGAATGGACAACGGTATCTAACCGGAAAAAACATCTGGACCCTGCGAAACAACCTCCAATTCCCAAAGAAAAAGGAAAACTTCAGTCCCAGCAATTGCCACACTTCATTGAAAAAATCAGAGCAAACACCACATCCTTTTTTGTCACTAACTTCCCCCCCAGTTGGTCTGTGCAGGAAATGCAGGACTTCTTCAGGGCCTATGGTCTAGTACGTGATATATATGCCCCGCCACACCTGCAGATTCACGGTAAGCGCTATGGTTTCGTTCGATATGACAAAAACTTAGACCCTGCTTTGCTTCTGCAGGCTCTTCAAGGTAGCAGAGTGGGTACCAGTGCTTTGCAAGTCAGGCTGGGAAGGACCGGGAGTAACGGGCCAAAATCTGAAATTAAAGTAGGGGATGCGCGGGAACAGCGTTTTGGAAATCGCCAAACTGAGATGCCAGCAGTGGTCCCTGAAGAAAGTGATATGATGGAGTTCTCACCCTTACCAGAGGATCAGCAGTGGCTCGATAATTGTCTCGTAGGTCTCCCTATGCCTATCTTGGATCTGTCTACAATGCACCGGATTCTGGAGCAGTTTGAGTATACTGGAAGTTCAGTTGTACGACTCGAGGGTGGTGAAGTGCTTATTAAGCTGCACACTGAAGATATGAAGCTGCAGCTAATCAATGATGTAAGGACACAAGAGGAACTATGTCTTTTTAACTTGAGGCCCTGGAAGGTACTGAATGGTAAACTGGTCCGACCGATCTGGCTGCGCATTACTGGTACGCCCTTACACTGCTGGAGTGACAATTTTTTTAAGGAAGTAGTAAGTAGATTTGGAGAGGTTCTACAAATTGACAAAAAGACCTCTGATAAAACGGAGATGCTATATGGAAGGAGCCAAGTCTTAACTCATCACAGTGATATGGTTAGCAGGAGAATTCGTATAAAACTGGCTTCTGAGAGCTTTGACATCTGGATTGAAGAGGAGATATTTGCCTTACAAAAAGCTGGACAACAAGTTGGTAATTTGAAACGAAAAATGCAATGGAAGGCTGTTGTAAATAAGCCAGTATCTGATAAACCAGGAGAGATTGAGGAGGGTTTATGGCCATATCTAAATGTGAGCCCCAAACGAGTAGCAGCGCCTAATAAGAAACCGGTAGTAGCAGTCCAATGTTCTGAAATGGCTAGTAACACAGAAACCACTGGGATAGAGCATACAGATCCAGTGGATCGGATTAAGGCCCCAATGCCAGAGGAAAAGGATAAGCAGTTAGAACAGGGCCCTGCAGAGATCACTCGGCTAGACACGAAATCAGACATTGAATCAGAAGTGGCTAGAGCAAAGGGACGAGGTCTGACTAAGGTAATAACCGAAGTGGCACTTGAGGATTCAGAAGTAAACCTGAGCCTGCAAGCTTTGGAATCAGAAGTGGCACCTAAGGACACATCAGTACCTCATTCTCTGGACCGTGGTTTAAGCATCATGATGAGCAAATCAGACCCGGGAAAGAAAGCATGGAAAAGTAAAGAGCTATCCTCAACTGCAAGTCAGCAAGTAAAAAAGATCAGGAAAAATGGAGGCTTTACAGCCTTCTTAGCACTGCAACATCAGCAAATTGGAAGCATCAGCCAAAAGAATAGCATTAGCAGAACTTTGGATTTTTCTGAGACTGGAGCCGATATTGAACCACTGGTAAAAAAGTCTAACACGGTCGGAAATTGTGGAGGAATCAATGAAGGGATGCCTTGTACACCTCCTTGTGGAAGTGATCCCTTTAACCTGCAATACATCATTGATCAGACACCTAGAACACTAAATAAGATGTCTAAAGGAATCAAGGTATTGTGCCGCACAGATTGTAGGCAGACTAAGCAGAACACATGCTCATTATCTAGTGGAGAGGAGCCAAACTCAGAAGGTAATAAAATGGGTAATGCAACTGCTCCCCAGCATGGGCCAGGTCTCCCTGAATGAACAGAAAAGCGTCAAGAATGTCCAGGTAATGCTAAATCCTTATATGAAGATTCCACTCAACATCCTAGCCAAGAAATGGTGCTACTGAATCAGGAGGAAAGAGAGATAGGTGCTACTGAATCAGGAGGACAGTCAGCCGAGACAGTGCAAATCTGGAACATGGCGAAAGAACTGGGAACCACGTCTGACAATGAGGACCTGATGGTAAAGCAGATAGAAAAGCTAGAAAGCCTAGCCCAGAGTCGCTATGAAGAGCACATGAACCAACTTCCTGCCCCTGCGACACATTTACCAGTTTAATGAAGCTAATGACATATAACATTCGAGGTCTTGGCACACATTTGAAGCGTAAAGACATCAGACAGATTGTGAGCAGAAACTGTGTGGATTTCATCTATATACAGGAAACAAAAATTGAAACATTGGACAGAGTTAAGTGCTCGAGGATGTGGCCACAAGACAGTTTTGACTGGTTTGCAAAAGGCTCTTCAGGTAGATCTGGGGGCATCTTATGTATATGGAACTCTGAAATCTTTCAAGTAACTTCAAAGAATTCTGAAGAAGGATTTGTGTATGTAACTGGGAGTTGGGGACCTGATAAAGTAGAGATCGATATCATAAATGTTTACGCACCAGCTCCAGCTACAGAGAAGAGAGCTATATGGGATAGAATACAAGCACTCATACAGCGCAAACCATTAAGGAGATGGTGTATATCGGGAGACTTCAACGCTGTAAGATCTGTGGATGAGCGCATTGGAACTGCACCTCTAGCAGTGAGGGAGATGGCTGACTTTCACCACTTTATCATCAGCAACAGACTGGTAGATTTGCTGTTGCAGCAAAAAAGATATACTTGTTATTCTGGGAGGGGTTCTTGCAGCAGATTAGATCGCCATTTATTATTCGAAGAATGGATGAGGACTTGGCCGGGCCTGTATCAGTCCGCACTGGACAGAACTTTATCTGATCACTGACCGGTTTTACTAAAAATGGAAGAGGTGAACTGGGGTCCAAAGACAGTGAATGTACTAAATTGCTGGCTGGACCACACTGGATTTCCTGAGTTTGTCACGAAGGAATGGAGCGCATTAGAGATAACTGGTTGTAAAGGATACTCCCTACATGCCAAACTGCGAATAATGAGAGGCAAACTCAGCAACTGGAACAAGACCGTGTTTGGAAATGTTGACCGTAAGATAGAGATGCTAAAACTGGAACTGGCTGCCTTTGATCTGAAAGAAGCTCTGAATATACTCACTTTGGAGGAGCAAGCAAAGAAGAGAGACTGCTGGCTTCAACTGCAAAAAACAATTCTGGATAAAGAAAAGATCATAGTGCAAAAATCAAGGATTACTTGGATCAAGGAAGGTGAAGGGAATTCCAAGTTCTTTCACTCAAGACTGCAAAAAACCAGAAGGAGAAATACTATCAGAGGAATAGAAATAGAAGGAGAATGGAAAGAGGAAGTATCTGCAGTTAAAGAAGGGATAACTGACCACTTTAGGAAGCAATACACTCCGGTTACATGCCACAGACCGCAACTGAACATGGCTGCAGAAAGGAGGATCACCCAAGAGGAAAATCTGATGCTCACAGCTGAGTTTACCGAAGAAGAGATCAAACAGGCGGTTTGGAGTTGTGCTCCAAAGAAAAGCCCAGGTCCAGATGGCTTTAACTTCTTCTTCATTCAGAGACACTGGACTGTCCTCAGTAAGGATTTTACCCTATTCCTGAAGGAATTCCATAGAACAGGTAAATTGTCAAGAGGCCTAAATTCCACTTGGATCACACTGGTTCCTAAAATTCAGAGCCCTCTGGTATTGGGACATTATCGCCCGATCTCTCTTGTGGGCTGTGGCTACAAAGTGTTGTCGAAGTTGCTGTCAGCAAGGCTCAGACAAGTGATCAGAAAAGTCATCTCTAAGCAACAAACAGGCTTCATCCAGGGAAGATAGATATTAGACGGAGTGCTTATAGCTAATGAGAACATACACAAGTATAAAGGTTGCAAGAAGCCTCTACTAATGTTCAAAATAGACTTCACTAAGGCATTTGACACTGTGAGCTGGCCATTTCTAAACAGAATGCTCAACCTGCTCGGATTCAGTGATATATGGAAGTGCTGGATGAATGAATGTATCACTATAGCTCGTGCTGTAGTCTTGGTAAATGGAGCTAGCGCAGGAGAATTTGAGCTGAAACAGGGACTGCGACAAGGAGACCCTCTTTCACCGTTATTGTTTACCATTGTTGCTGAAGGATTGAGTATGCTACTAAGAAGATCTGAATCTCAGAACCTGCTGACAGGGGCTGACTTTGGCGAATTTCAGATCACCCATTTGTAGTATGCGGATGACATGCTGCTGATAGCGGAAGGAAAGCTGGAAAATGTGATGGCAATGAAAGGCATACTGCTGATTTTCGAGCTCCTGTCAGGATTATCTATTAACTTCATCAAAAGCCAACTATATGGACTAAATGTTCCAGCAGCGCAAATGGAGCTCTTTGCTGAGAAGCTAAGGTGTCAAAAAGGAGATTTGCCCTTACTGTATCTCGGGCTGCCAGTCGGGGATAAGCCAGGAAGAATTCGGATGTGGGATAGACTGCTCAACCAGATGGATCAGCGTTTAAATAACTGGGAGCATAATTTTCTGAATTTCGCAGGAAGGCTCACCCTTGTCAAGTCTATACTAACCTCGTTAACAATCTATTATCTCTCCTTGTTTTATGCTCCTGTGCAGGTAATCAAGAATCTAACAAAGTTGATTACGCGCTTCCTGTGGCAAAAAAACTCTCAGTAGCACACACCAATTCACTGGATAAAATGGGTGCACTTGTGTTTGGAGATCGACGAAGGAGGGGTTGGGATGACAGATTTGCGGTCCCTGAACAAAGCTCTGTTATCTAAATGGGTGTGGCGCTTCAAAACAGAAGGAGATAGCTTATGGTCAGAAGTGCTGAGATCAAAGTACTACCTCCCAACTGATCATATGTCTGATCTGAGCCTCATTTCATTACCAGACAATACATCCAAAGTTTGGAAAGATATTTGGGAGGTAGCTGCGACGGAAGGATGGTTTAATAATCATTTGAGGATGCAGGTAAACTCAGGTGATGCAGCACTATTCTGGCGCACAAACTGGACAGGGGAAGGCTCCTTTGCGGTCCTTTTCAATGACATTTATAAGCTGTCAAATGCAAAGTACAACACAGTCCGGGGAATGCAGGATCAGGGAAGTAACCTTATCTCATTTACTGCTGGTTTATCCCTCAGAAGAGGGCTAAGGTCATGGGAACAAACTCGTCTAAACTCCTTGTTTGTGCAGGTCGTTGATTTCTGGCCATCTAACACTGCCCCAGATCGCTGGAAATGGACAGGAGGCCCTACTGGAATATTTACAGTTTCCTCTGCATATTCCATCATCCAGGAAAGCCTGTACAATCCTATGTCTCAAAATAGAGAGCGGTTATCTCAAGCATGGAACAAGATCTCCCCCCGTAGAGTACAAGTGTTTGTATGGCGATTACTACAGGATAGAACTGCCACGATGGACAACATCAGGAAATGGGGGATCAGTGTAACCGAAGCGGCTGCACGATGTGTATGGTGTGGATTGCAAGAGGAGACAGCTACGCATCTATTCTTAACCTGCTCTCATGCTACTGCTGTTTGGGAGGAAATTTGCAGCTGGATGGAAATTGAATACGAGCCAGGTATTGTAATCCAGCAACACCTCCATAAGTTCATCCAACAATGCAAAGGAAAGGCTTGGAAAGATATTGGTAAAGTCATCTGGCAAGCAACTGTATGGTACTTGTGGAAGGAGAGGAATGTTGTCCGTTTTGACGGTGAAGGCATCACAGATGTAGTCGAAATTACAAAGAACCAGACATGGTTCTGGATTGAAGCCAGGAGAAAGGGCAGTTCTATCTACTCAATGAGCGAATGGAGGCGACAACCGGCAGCTCTATATGTCAAATGAGGATGGAAGCAAACCGGGTTCTTATCCCCTGCAAAAACAACTGCATCATAGACTATAGTTCCCTGCTGTTATACTGGTTCATATCAGGTGCCCCAGCGGAATTATATGATTATACTGGTTTCTGGTTTGCTATGATAATGTCTTGGTGTAATCGACCCAGCGGTGTATGGTTGACAACGGCATTTTATGTCTGTTACACTGGTTAGCTAATGTTCTGAAATTTTAGAATTGCTGTAATCCTCTAACAACCAGTTGTAGTTCTCTAGATATAGA
>JAOYMZ010000307.1:0-25782 GCA_025802335.1 Pinguicula primuliflora | reverse complement strand
AGTGTATGCTTCAATCCTTAGATGTCCATGTTTGGAGTACATAACTCCAGTGTCTGGTGACCCCTTCAAATATCGTAGGATTCTAAAGGCTGCCTCCATATGGTCCTTTTGAGGCATGTGCATAAATTGGCTCACGCCTACGACATATGCGATATCAGGTCGTGTGTGCGCCAAATAAATCAACTTCCCTACCAAGTGTTGGTACCTACTCTTATCAGCCAGTTCTGCCTCATCTACAATCCTCAACCAATGATTGAGTGCCATGGGTGTGTCGACTGGCTTGCATTCCAGTAACCCAGTCTCAGCCAAAATATCCAGAACATACTTCCTCTGAGATATGTAAATTCCTTTCTCAGACCTCATCACCTCTATACCTAGAAAACATTTTAACATTCCCAGATCCTTCATCTCGAATTTCTGGAATAGTTTCTCCCTCAGCTCCCTTATCTCATCGATGTCATCTTCGGTAATAATAATGTCATCAACGTAGATAATAAGGTAAGTAATGCGCTGATCCCGATGTTTCAGAAACAAGGTATGATCGGAGTTGCTCAGGGCATACCCATGTTTCTTCATAAAGATGGTGAATCTCCCGAACCACGCTCTAGGCGACTGCTTCAACCCATACAATGCCTTGCGCAATCTACATACTTCATTAGGTTGAAACTCCGTTGAAAAACCAGGTGGAGGACACATATACACTACACTTCTTCGGAGAGGTCACCGTGAAGAAAAGTATTCTTCACATCAAACTGGTGGAGTTGCCAATCCAAATTTGCAGCTAGCGAGAACAGGACTCGAACTGTATCAATCTTTGCCACCTGAGAGAATGTCTCGGAATAGTCTACTCCATATGTCTGAGTGTAGCCTTTTGCTACCAACCTCACCTTGTACCTCTCAATCGAGCCATCAGCCTTTCGTTTTATAGTATACACCCACATTTCTCCCAGGTTTCATTCTTGATCAGGGCACTCATCTCAACTTCCATAGCATGTTTTCATTATGGGAACTCAAAGGCCTCTCCTTCATTTCTAGGGATATCTTCCCCATACACAGCAACAGAGAATACACGAGCAGATGCAGACATACTCCCCCTGACGAGATCAGCAATAGGGTACTTCTTGGTTTTGGGATCATGCTCTGGGGTAAATCGCTTTCGAGGGATCCCTCGAGTAGATCGATACGGAAGGACTCGAACAGGGACCACTGGTGATCCTGCAACATGATCAGATGGCATAACATCCAAGGAAGCAAAATTAGGAGATAGTGTACTTATCGGAACATCCGTCGAAGGTGACACTTGGGGTTGGCCTACTAGGTCTGACTGTACTATGTCCTCGTCACACTCGGTAGTGGGCGTTCTACAAGACCCATGTGGCTCAGGTAGCTCTTGTGCGGAAGGCATGTGAGATGATGTGGACGGGAGTTAGGATGGAGTGGAGGACAGAGGTACGTGGGGTACATCTGGAGAATGTGGCATCTCGGTGATGGAAGGGCTTAACCAATCCAGTAAGTCAATCTCACCTGTCTCCCCCTGACGACTGGAGTGGGAAGAATAAAAGTACTCTATTTCCACGAAGTCACAATCCATGGTAACAAACATACGATGGGTGACTGGATTGTAGCAACGATATCCCTTTTGGGAGGCCCCATATCCAACAAAGACACACTTTTCGGCACAAGGGTCCAACTTGGACTGGTTCACCTTAGGAACGTGAACATACACAGAACATCCGAATATCCAGGGTGGAAGAGCCAATAGAGGCGATACCTGTGACATGTCAGATAAGACCTGGATAGGAGTTTGAAACTTCAGGACCTGAGTAGGGAGCCGATTGGCCAAATATGTGGCAGTCGATCCTGCTTCAGGCCAAAAAAATGGCGGGACCTTCGATTCGAACGCTCTAGTAATTTCGAGAAGGAACCGATTTTTTCGTTCGGCGACACCATTCTGTTGTGGAGAATATGAGCAGGTGGTTTGGTGGACCATTCCAGTCTGAGAGCAAAAATCGCGCATCTTTTGGTTCACAAATTCTCTCCCATTATCAGACCGAAGAACCTGGATCTTAGTCCGAAACTGAGTAGAAATCATATGATAAAATGTGGAGAATTTTTCATACACTTCAGACTTATGACGGAGAAAATAAATCTATGTCATCCTAGAGCAATCATTAATAAATAATATGAAGTAACGAAATTCTTGTCCCCCAACTGAAGGAGCAGGGCCCCAAACATCAGAATGTATTAATGAAAAAATACTAGGTGCGCGAGTATTCGAAATTGGAAAAGGGTGCCGATGACTCTTAGTTAGAATGCACGTTTCACATTGTAACGGGGTGGAAGAGGCTTGTGGAAACAACTGGCGAAGGTACTTGTGAGATGGATGGCCAAGACGTCGGTGCCACAACCAACTTTAAGACTGGATGGATCCATGAGTCAAGAGAGTCCTTCCCGGCATCGAGTCCACTTCGTCGACATAGTACAGACCATTCCTTTCAGTGACACGCCCAAGTATCCTCCATGAATGGATATCCTGTAAAACACAGAAGGACGGATACATCACTACGACACAGTTCAACTCCTTTGATACATGACTGATAGACAATAATTTGTAGGATAGCGATGGCACATATAGGCAATTAGACAACTCTATAGAAGGTGAGATATTGATAATACCCGCCCCTTTTACGGGAGTAAGTTCTCCATTGGCCGTTTGTACACTTTTCTTTCTTGAATCCTGCATAGTCACAATATCCGATAAATCATACATGATTGTATCAGTGGCTCCACAATCAAAAATCTACTTTCCGTCTTTAATTTTGGCTGGCCCATTTGCAACCTGTGCAGAACTGGGCCTAGGATTCGGCCCAGCACTATTTTTTCCGGCCCTGGATTTTATTTTAACCTTGGCCTGCTTGCTTTTAGTTCGGGGCTGTCCAGAATATTCAATTTCCGGCCCACTCACCAGTAACCTGTAATCAAAGAACTTTGGCCCGGATATAATCGGCCCAGACACATTTCTAAAATCAGATCCATTACCTGGACTCCGTGAGTTTGGGTCAGTACCTCCATTCGTGCGGGTCATATTCTTCCCTGATCCTTTCTCTTCTCCGAGCCCTAGATTCGCGGTGGTGAAATTGCCGGTCGGTTCATCGGTATTCTCAACACCCTGGTGTCCGTCCGTGACCGCCGCAGTCCCGTGCCCCTTTTTACGTGCTCCTGGTGGCCCAATCAACCGGTAACAGTCCGCTTTTACGTGACCTAATTTATTGCAATACTCGCATCGTACACTTAGTCGGCGATATGAGGATTTGGCTGAAGATTGGCTGTCTGATCCTTGTTCTGAGCCAGAAAAATGGGAATCCCCAGCATTTGGTTTTGGATTCCATCCCGTTTTTTTATTCACAGTAAGTCCGACCCCTATTCCCGATGATTAATCCGGTGTGTTGGAGGCTATCGTGGGTCTAAGGATCTATTTTCTGGTAGCTTCTCGTCGGACGGTCGCATAAGCGACTTCTACTGAGGGAAGTGGGCTCATTTTCAGTAAGTCCCGAACGATTGGTTCGCAATCCTCGTTCAATCCTGCAAGAAAAACAAACAACCGGTATTCATCTTGAATACGGTTGAATGTCTCAATGTCTTTTACTGTTTCCATTGGATTAGGTCGCCGTCTGTCGATCTCTAGCCATAATGATGAACACTGTCCATAAAAGTCTTCATGGGTAGATTTTCCTTGACTAAGTCAATCAGCCCTAGTGATGAGATCAAAGATCTGAAGGTTGTCTTCGGCTACTGTAAATGTCTTCTTCAAGATTTTCCATAATTCGTATGAATTTGGATAGTGGGCATACTTTTGAACGAGTTGTCATTCCATGGACCTCGTGATCCAACCGAACACCTGCGAGTCCTTTTCTCTCCATCTGGAGTAATTCACATTAGATTCATCCGGGGCTTTCGCCTCCCCGGTGATGAAATCATACCGTCCCCTTCCAACTATGTACACCTCCATGAGCCTTGCCCAGAGCACATAATTGTAGCTATCAAGTTTGATGTCAATGAACGCAGATAGATTCTGCTCCCCTGACTCCTGTGTGGAGGATGATGAGGGATCTCCCTGATGCTTTGCTTTCTGGTCCATGAATAGCCGGAACTGCTCGAATTGTTCGGCTAGATTGGCGTCCAATTTGGTTAACGCTGAGCCCTTGTCAGTCATGGTGCTGGCGTCCAAATCTGGAGAACTGTAACGCTGGTTTGGTTGATGGTAGATGATGAAAAAACAGGTTCTCAAACCTGCTCTGATACCATGTTAAAGTGCGAAATTGTAAAGAACACGATATTTACGTGGTTCGGCAACTGCCTACTCCACGGGAAGAATTCTTCCAGTTTTGTGTTTTCTCACTTTTTTCTATATGTTTTGTTTTCTCTGTACATGGCCTTATATAATAGCCTACAATTTGGAAGGGGATGGTATGAATCCCTGAAAATAGGGAAGGTGATTATGATGATGATTGTGATCCCTAAGAATTAGGGATCACAGTTATGGAAAGGATTTGATTTGGTCAAACTCAAATCCTTTCCTCAACACTATTAAGCCTAAAGTGAGGTGTGATGTTAGGGAACCTATTATGTAGAGAAAACTCACATTAAGGTGGAGAAAAACACTCCATAGATTGAAAATAAGTTGCTGTCCAGAAGCAACATTGATTTGGACAGAACTTGTGTTGAGGAAAAGAAGTTGTCTTTAAGCTCTTTTTGCTCTCACTTTATATGTAGTGGTGTTTTGGCAAGTTTGAGGAATAAATGTGCTATGAACCCATAGAAGAAGACAAAGGTGCCACGTGAAAGGTTTCCAAGAGGTGATCCAAGATGGAACTATCCCAATTTATAGACTCAAGAAGATGATGAAGATGGAAAGAAAATTTGAAGAATACTTCGTCCCAAGGTCGATATTGTTGGAAGTGGGTCGAAGTCTTCTTAAGGCGTTGGGCCAATACAGCAGAATTAAATGAAGCCCATGAAGAAAAGTTGACCTACTTATGAGCCACCATATAAAAGATGGGAAATTATTTACAGGACTTACTTTGAAACTCTGTTCTCTCTCTCCTAGGGTTCTTCCATTTTGTGATCAATATTCTGCAGATTTGTGCACTCTTTGGTCCTTGTATTGCATTTTTGAGAAAATTTGGTTGTATAGCTGGCTGAGTTTGTAACTCTGAAAGTCTGATAGACTTGCCGTTTGGCAAGAGTTTGTTCTTGGCCTGCAAAGGGGATTCCTTCGATTTTGTTGCTGTTCGTCTAGGTTCTGTCTGATTCCGGTGGAGTTGTGGCCGGATTGTACAGGATACCTGGATCTTGTTCATTTTTTGGTGAAGAAGTCTATAGATCAGGAACTAAGCCGGAATTCTCGGGTTTCCAATGTGGTGTAGACTAGATCTATGAATTAATCGAACCACGAGCCTTATATCCTTGTGTCATTTCGTTTTTTTATGTTCTTTACACTTTTGGTACTCAAATTTGAATGCTTCACTCACCCGTTGTGTAGATCCATGAATTTACTGTCCCAACACATCTGCCATGTCAAGATCTAAGAATTCAACTCTGAAATTCTCATAACAAAATCTCAGCATCAATCGAAACTCTATCGCTTCTTGAATCTTTTTATGGAATTGAAAACGGGATTTTGGCTGAACATGAACGAAATTCTTCATGAGATTTGTTGTTTACCTTCTATTGTATTAAAAAAATTAAAATGTAAACTGGACCTTTAGATCTGTGATTTTTTGTGACGGTTCTGTTGTTATCTTCTTACATATCAATTTATACATTTTTTTTTAATTCCGACCACTAACATTACCGGAATAATGGGAATTCCTGCGACGAAGTCGTCTTGCTAGTGGCCAGAATTAAAAAGGTTAGTATAAATTGATGTATAAGAATATGACAATGGAACCGTCCCGTGATCTTTAAAGATATAGATTTAATATCTTTTATAGGAATAATACATGTACATAGTATTTTCGTACACAATTTGAACATAGTGTCGTTTTACCCATCATAATTTGTTGTGTTAGGATCCATCATTTTACAATAAATGTATCTTCCTATTAATTGCAAAACGACCAAACCATTTAACAAATGCGGTGTAAAACCACGCTATATACAAATTATGCACAAAAATAATATATAGATGTATCATTTTTCTATGATTAATAAAAATAATACCTTATATAATTTCTATGGGTAATAATAAATGAGGGCTGCTATTTGTACAAATAAATCTGACCGAATTTAAATCAAAAGTCGCGAAAATGATAATTTTACCCTTTAATAATAAGCACAGCAGCGCTTGCTGAGGTAGGGATTAAATTATCTTTTTACCCAATTCTATTTAATAATTCGCACTAGTGTTTGTATAAACAGCATTTCACAATAATAAATAGAAGGTTATTATAAGTATTCATAACCGACCCGAACTTTTTTGTTCCGACTAAATGAGCCGGCGATCATCTTCCGTCCGTTCCCTTGCT
Organism: Pinguicula primuliflora; assembly: GCA_025802335.1. Classification (NCBI taxonomy): domain Eukaryota; kingdom Viridiplantae; phylum Streptophyta; class Magnoliopsida; order Lamiales; family Lentibulariaceae; genus Pinguicula; species Pinguicula primuliflora. Next base: position 19,255 of record JAOYMZ010000307.1, on the reverse strand, counting down.
GCCGCCGCCACAGCTGCCCCTAGAGACACGACCTCCGTCTCCATGTCTTATTGTCAACGGGTAATGCGAATAAAACTCTCGTAAATTCGAAGTCATCGAATTCTTTGCTAATTAACAGTTTCATTATTACAGTTCCGAGGAGGGCGTGCAGGGGATAGGAGATTCTACTCCGACCAAGCACCAGTTCCCATACGCGGGAACTACACGGAGTTTGTACCCGGTGGTTCGCATTTCGTCGCAATTACAGATGTCGACCGAGGTCTTAGGCCCAGTTGTCATGGTGTTCCTCCACCTCCCCCATATTCAGCGGGGCAACAGTTTCGGGAACCTGAACCACAATCTTCCAAGCCCATCCCGTCTTCCTTCCAGCGACAACCTCTGCGCCCAAATAGGCATGTACGGCCGATGATAGCTACTTTTGGTAATCGGCAGCAGTTTGGACCCCATCAAACATCGCAACATGTGAGGCCAAGGTCCTCGAAACCTCCGGATTATCGAGAGTGGGAGCACGCAAAACCAGGGCCCTCTCTCCAGTGTGGTGGTTTTATTGTTCTTTTTTTTTTTTCGTTCTTATCTTTTTTTCCTCTTATTCAAAATCATTAGTGATAGTTGCTTATCTTTCATTTTTTTCTTGTTCATTAGTTCAATGACCAATTGTTAGTTATGCTTCCGCTGCTTGAATTCAATTAGAGCAGCTTTGCTTTTTTTTTTTTTTGTTCTTTTATGTAACATCAGTGCAGTGTCAATGTTTAAAGCTGCTTCCCCTTGCTGCATCCTGCAGAGCGGTTCACTGTTCTCTCATATAATATTCTGGCGGATTACTTGGCCACTGATCACTGGCAAAACCTTTATTCTCATGTTCCTCAGTATATGATGAACTGGAATTGGCGCATGGGGAATATACTCTTTGAGCTTGGATTATGGTCACCGGACATTTTATGTTTTCAGGTCATCTGCCTCCTGCTTCTGCTGTGTCTTATTCACATTCTTATAGGGATCAACATTTAGTCAAGAATGAGTTAGAGCTTAAGAAGATAGTTAGTTGCTCATCTATCTCATCACCATCAGTACTGTACTCATTAATCATTATCCGCAACAATATATAGTAGGACATAAAATAGTTGTATCCTACCATTTCCATCAAGGTTTTTTAGTTTCACAGGATTTACTTCTTCATATTCATATAGAGAGAGATCCTGTATTTCAATATTTATATTATAGATCACTCTTTTATTGCATGAAACCCTTTAGATCTCGGTTTGAATTTCTTCGTGTTAGTACCTTTGTTAACCTTACCAAATCGGCTTCATTGGAACCCATATTGGACTTAGCAATTGATGCTGCGGAATAAACTAATTTACAAATGGGATAACATGCTCTATAGGCATGGATTCTAGTATCATGAACTTAGGTTGCTAGTTCTAAGTGGGTTTGCTATCTTACTGTTCCAATTAAACCGAACTATTTGTTGATGTAATAGTATGTTTTGACGTAATGTACAATAGTATGCTGTTGTCAGCCTTGTCAGTTTTTATTAATTACAATCCGTCTTTGATTATGTGATCTTGATAATGATATGACATGAGAAATTAACAAGTAGCATGTGCGATCTGTTTATTGGACAATGGAATTTTTGTCCCTTGCATCAATGCTTCTTCCAATCACTAAATTGATTGTCCGTTTGATTCGTGCTTTCATTTAAAATTCAGGAGGTTGACAGATTCCAAGACATACAAGCAGAACTAAATCCTCGTGGATATAGTGGCATTTGGAAGGTGAATTTTTGAGTCATTCTGCATGGGTTCTTGTTTAACAATTTTCATCTTCTCTTCTATAGCTGTTTTTGCTTATGACTGATATTAAGTTTGGTGTTTTTCTTGGTTGTTTATAGATGAGAACTGGTAATGCCACTGATGGTTGTGCAATATTTTGGCGTGCTTCAAGGTATGATATCGTAATATCTTGAAGATTATTATTATTTTATATATTTTTAGCTTGTCAATTGATCATACCGGATAAGAGTTTGTGAACAATTCATTTAGGTCCTTCACGTTGTGTATAATAAGAATTTTTGCAGTATTGCCCAGGTCAGAGGGGCATGTGGAATTAATGGTTTGGAATCTATTAAATTCAAATTTCTTTCAGATTCAAGTTGTTATATGAAGAATCTATTCAATACAATCAACTTGGTCTTCGGGATAATGTCGCTCAGATATGTGCATTTGAGGTACGAAGCATCAGTTTCCACGCTAATATCTACACTACGTTTCCTTTTGGGGTAAAAAAAATGTTGACTTAAAATGGAACTAGACTAGATCCTATTACTGTATACAGTTGGTATTCACTGCATTCTTATATATATATAAAATGTAAATATATATATATATATATATATATATATATATATATATATTTCTTTTTAATTGCTGGACAGTCCCTCAATCGCCAAAGTGATGACTATGAGGCATCATCTCCATCAACAAGGTAAGAAGCATGTCTTCCTAAAAGTGGTGTCCATAGCAAATTCTGTTTATCTATCCTTAGCATAGTGGTTATAATTTTGGTCGCAGCTCAGAAAAATCTAAGAGAGTCATTGTTTGCAACATTCACGTGCTTTTCAATCCGAAAAGAGGAGATATTAAGCTTGGACAGGTATGGAAATAGTCTAGAAATTTTCTGAATATTTCTTGGATATCTGTATGGAAAAGCTTAATATTTCCTCTATTTATTTCGTAGAATCATGTCATTTCAATGTTGTCTTTCCTAGTTTAGACTACTGGTTTATGCCAGAATAATTATGATTTATGGTGTCTACTATCAGATAAGGGTGCTTCTTGCCAGGGCACATTCTGTTTCTAGGCTCTGGGATGATGCCCCTGTAGTCATCTGTGGGGACTTTAACAGTACTCCAAAGGTTGGTTGCTCACATGCTTCAATATGGCCAATGTTATGAATATCTATTTTGTAGTTTCGTGCTTCTATTGTTTCCTACATTTAACATGATAGTTCATTTCTTCACTCCGGTACGCAAATGTACCAACGTAACACATAAGCAGAGTCCAATCTACGACTTCCTCACCAAGCAAAAGGTATTTAACATTCAACTTGGTTTGTCTTTTGGTTTTGTTTTCTTTTATTTTTTTTTTAATTTTAATATTTATAAAAAATTTGCGTAACTTAAATGTTCTGAAATATTTTTAACTTGTAATGCAGCTAGATCTGTCTGGTCTCTCCAGAGATAAGGTCTCCGGGCAAGCCTCTGCTGAGATTCATCCATCAAGGTCTTCTTATCCTTATTTCAGGTACACCTAATTTCTTAATAACTGATCTATCTCTAAGGTTATCAATTCTTATCAACTACAATGGAGGACTCGTAATTGGCATGGTAGGGCACAAGCTGCTGATAATCTTTCTGAAGCTTCTGGAACCACTTTTGAGAAAGTAGCAGGAAATTTGGCTCTCAACACTGCTCCTATACAAGGTTCACCTATTTCTCCTGCTACTACCTCTAAGATCATTCAGTTGGAGTCTTAGAAACAAAGTATATTATAAAACATCTTACTTCAGAGAGTCTGTTGATCATCCAAATCGTCCTATTATAATATCTAAGTTGATTGAAACTCGCCATTTGGATATTTCTTGGCAAGAGAGGGCTTCCAAGAAAAATAATTATTGTATAGAAGTTTCTTCATTGCACATTGAAGTTGCTTTCTCAGTTTCAGCTTCCAATGATAATCATCGAAGCTGCCTCGTGATTCTTATCCCTTTATCTGCAGGTTTTGATCTGTTAATGGATGAGAAATCATCATTGAGCAATGGGTTAGTTGATGAAAATCGTGATGATACCCAGGCAGACTGTGACTCGTTTTTGGCTGACTTGCATGATGCTGGTCCAAGTAGATCTGCATCTGACTTGGGTCCCAGTTCCCTCAACCAAGAATCGAGGTCTCATCGTGATGAGATTTTTGTTGAACGCGTTCCAGCGGATAGTGGGATGACTTATAGTGCCTTCCGTAGAGCAGACTGGACTCCAGCAGAAATAGAAGCCGCCACTGGTAATGCAGACTGCAACATTGTGGAACACCCTTTGAAGTTGATCAGTGCCTATGCAGAAGTTGAGGTGCATATTTACTATGCAGGATGCTAGGCATCTTTGGAATTTACTGATTTTGACTCACAAATGGCCACCCTTTTCCCCTTACAGGACTCTTTAGGGATACGAGATTCCTGTGGTGAACCACTTATAACCAGCTACCACAGACGTTTTTCAGGAACTGTAGATTACATATGGTGAGTATAATAGGAGTTGGGATGCCTAAATAATTCCTTGCCTTTCATATTTTGTGCCTGAGGAATCTCTTTCTCCGGTACATAAATCCTCCCATCCAGGCTGTCTGAAGGGCTCCGACCTGCTAAGATACTCGCTCCAATTCCCAGTCACGTGATGCATCAGACCAAGGGTTTTCCAACAAAGGTATGTATAACTTGTAATCTCTGTCCAGTCCAGACGATACAATTGAATCATCGTCATTTAATATTATTATTATTATTATTTATTCAACAGAGTACATTTTTTTTGGTGTGTTCCAGAAATGGGGAAGTGATCACATCGCGTTGGTATCCGAATTGGCTTTCACCCCATCCGTAGCATCCTCGCCATGAAATTATATGACATTTCACATGTACTGTACTGGAGTCGAAACAAGATAATTCATTATTATCTTACGAACATGATTTTTATTAAAATTAAATCCATGATTAGTTGAATAAACATTTTTCCTTTTTTGTATTATTATTTTTTGTATTTTATTATTATTATTATTTTGGTAAGAAAAAGACTTCCATTACCAAAAAAGAAAAAGAAAAAAAGAAAAAGACTTCCATTCCAACGGAACGTAGTTTCATGTACATAAGTCACAAATGCGCTATTGTATCTAAAAATGTATGAAAAAACTCTACAACATTCGAAACAAATTGCATGGGTTTTGTAGCCCGTCTGCTAGAGTTGCACGCGGTTCAATGTTCCTCTTGCTTGAAGTCAGTGAAAGATTTGAATTTTTATGTGGTCCTCCGGTGTTGAATTGTGGTCAGTCCTCTGTTTCTATAAGTTCCACACAGTTGCTTGTCAGATTGATTTCCAGGCTTTTCGGTTATGGATTTCCGAGTATCTTCTTATATGTTTACTGAGATGCGTTAATACAGAAGATTTATCGTTCCAAGCAGACACACTTAACCATGAATATATAATCTGCCACATCTCCTTTGTGTGATCACATACAAAGAATAAGTGATCCGTTGTTTCCTCTTGTAGGCCACACTATATGCACCTTGCTGCTTCATTAGAGATCGGTCGACCTCTGCTTCTCAAGTTCCCCATTATTTGAATCCGATTGCACAAAACTTTCCAGCAGAAATATTGAATTCTCTTTGGAGCAATGCTACCCCATTGCTTCAGATAATTTTGTGCGGTCCTCGAATTCTGTTCTCTGTTGCATTGCTCCCAGGATTGAGTATGCAGATTTTACAATGTAAAGACCATTTGCTGTTAATCTCCACTACCACTTATCTGTTTTCAAATGATCCAGTTCTATAGTAGTTATTTTTTCCTGCATTAGGAGTAGCTTTTCTTTTTCCCAGTCACAGAGTTCTCTTCTAAGGGAAAAGCTCCATTTTGCTGCATTAGTACTGTGGTTTCCAGAAGCCATTAATTCACTGACTGTTGCTTCCTTCTGCTGTGATAGCTGGTAGAAGTCACTGAAAATGATAGCAAGAGGACTGTCACTTGTCCAATTCGTCTGCCAAAAAAGGGATGAAGATCCATCTCCGACTTTCATATATATGTTGTCTGTAAACCATCGCTGATTCGCACTTTCTTCCCATATGTTGGACCAAACCTTTGAAATCTTATCAGGCATGGTGATGAGGTTCACTACTACCATACAATCACTAGGCATGTAATATTTCGCATGTATAACTTGCCCCCACAAACTCATTGGATCCTACTTTAATCGCCACATCCATTTAGCTAATAGAGTTGCATTCATGTGGCCTAAATTTTTAACTCCGAGACCACCATCTTTCACTTCCAGACAGATATGTTTCCAGCTAATCCAGTGTTGTGGCTTTTCCTGATTGCTCTTGGTCTTCTAGAGGAATTTACTCATCAGTTTAATCATATTTTTCAAAACAACTTTTGGCGCCTTGAAGATAGACAAGTAGTAATTTGCTATATTCGATAGAACAGCTTTGATTAAGGTGATCCTTCTAGCAAAAGATAGCATCTTGTTATCCCATCTCTCCAAATGCTGCTTCATTTCTTTCAACATAGTTTCCCACATCTTGGCTCTACCAGGATAAGTAAATGGGAAGTTTCCCATTTTACAACTTAGCAGAGTGGCTAGTTCTTCATGTTTGTTTGCTGGCGCGTTGATTCCAAAAATCTGACTCTTGCTGAGTTTATAGTGAGCCCAAATAGCATTTCAAAGATATTTAGGATGCTTTTGAGGACTGCCGCATTTTCTGCCGAACCATCTGCTAGTAGTAGGGTGTCGTCAGCAAATTGGATGTGGGATAGTCGTACTCCAACTACTTCAGCACCTTGCAGTAAGTTTAATCCACATGCTCGATCTAGCAATATGATTAATCCCATCTGTCGTAATAGCCAAGAAAATGATTAATTGTCAAGGCTGACACATTTCTACGCTTGACATTAATCGTTGGGTATTTAGTATTAATTCTTTCGTCACTTAATATCCAACGATTAATGCAAGCGTAGGAATGTATCATCCTTGATCATTAATCACTTTCTTGATATATCAGTAAATAATTGTTAAATGTGAATATCTCATAATCACAAATTGTCGACATAACAATTATTTCAGCATCAAGGGGCTCATAGATATTAATGATCTCAATCACAAATTGCCGGCATAACAATTATTTCTGCATCAAGGGGCTCATGGATATTAATGATCTCATATTAAATATGAAATGGACAAAAGTATTATTTTGATATTCCATACATTCCAGCATGAATCGTGCATACTCGGGAACTTACCTTTATAATCCTCGGTCAAAAGAGGCATTTGATAACCCCACGTAATATACATCAATCACCCAGAATTATGAATATCTTAGATAGCTGAATTAATATTATATGACATTGCTGATGACACAAACACAATCCATCCGACAAGTTAAGTAGGTCGAGTTCAAATATTCATGTACCCCGTACATTCATATTTCATGCGATTAAACAGATACCTTGTATCAAAGATCTGTGAAACATGATTATGCATTAATCCACATGCTAGTCGATTTCGTCATCTAGTTGTTCCCTTGCTAATGACTCTTGAGACTAGAGCCTTATTTAGAGTTTGATACAATTATGAAGTTTCACAATTTGAGTCATCAACCCAAATGATCCATAATATACATATCTACAACTCTAGGAACAAAAATAATTTGAATCACCCAGTATACATGAAACTAACAAGTGCACACATTTGGTGCTCTAGGTCACAACCCTAACAATTCTCTCGACGATTACATGGTACTTTCCGCCTAATTCTCACATCTACGTCGCATTTTGTTTATGAATCCTAGTTTTGATGATGAATTGTTCGGTTCATTCGAATTTACCAGTGAAGCCTAGTTTGTCAATTGTAAGCTTTCTGGGATTATGAATTGTTGGGTAATTGGGCTTACGATTTTTTGGGTTTATGGGTTTAGGAATTGTTCGGTTTCTAGGTTGACAAATGGCTTGGGATTCTAGGGTTACGAACCTTGCAATATGGCAAAGTATTTCAACGGTGTTTACAAATTTGGCTTTTGTTTATGAATTCGTGCGTATGAGTATGAATTGTACATGACTAATTTTTGCGTATGCCATTATATTTTGCGTATGTGCTTATGTTTGCGCTTATGTCATCGTTTGTTTTTACTTGCAGGTGAAGTGCAGTAGATATAAGACACCAAGGGATAACATCGGGATGTGCTGTTATACGGAGATAAGAACATATATCTCTAGTCTCTGTGGTACTGCTCCACCAATAGATTTGGCTTGTAAATTGATGGATCAATTGAGGCCCTACAAGGAGTTCAATGTTTGGACAAGAATGGTCATTATGTCTCACCTCCTCGACCATGAATCTACCCGACAAATGTGGGAGATCCTAGAAGATGAAGTACTTGAAGAATGACTCACATACTTGGGGGACAAGATCAATGAAGAAATGACAGCCAAATATCTGACGCCCAAATGAAACTTTGCTCTTTTTTTTTTATAAGTAAAAGATTCCATTAAACCTCAAAAACTGTACAAACAATACAATGGAGGCAAGATTCAACCTCCATCTCACAGAAACAAGCTACAATGGCAACTTCTATATTACTTTTATGCTCATAGACAAAACAGGGGCTAGCAACCAATCTGATGTAGTAGAAGTTGTCGGAGTTCGATTGTGAGCAATCATCCAATACCAAACCGCAAGTTTTATGCTCTCTACTGTGTTTACCACACCTTCACTGTCGAATCGTATGCAGTTTTTGTCCAGCCAAAGGTGTCAAACCGTAGACATCTATATCGACTTCCATACCTCACTGCTTTTTCTTCCTTTGACCATCTTCATATGATCTAGGAAATGATCCATAGGAGATGTTTTCCCCACTGGTATGACACCGAGCCACTCATAGATTTGACTCCAAATATCTCTAGCCTGCGTGCATTCGTAAAACAGGTGATCCAAAGACTCCTCCTCTTCTGCACACCAAATGCATCGTCGATGCGAGTCTTGTATAATCACTCCTTGTTTCTGCAAATTATCAATTGTAGGAAGATGACTTTGCAGCAGTTTCCATACGAATAGTTGGATTCTTCGGGATGCCAGTTTATTCCAAGCACACTGCAATTTTTGTGCCATTATATGCTGATGTTGCGATTCGTCAGTTTCCAGCAGTTTGTAAGCAGAGGAGATAGAGAAAACTCCTGTTTTATTTGCCTTCCAATACCATTGATCCAGATGTGCTTCAACTTCACAATGCTCAATCACTTTAGCTAGCAGAAACTCAAGACTCTCCTTTTCCCAGTCCCGAAGTTCCCTTCTCAATATTATAATTGGTGCAGTTTGCGAGTTAAAATCTGCCAACCGCAGATCTTTGTTAGCAGCTAGTTTGTATAGCACAGGGAATAAGGTAGCCAGGCTTCCCTCTCCTGTCCAGTTTACTCTCCAAAATAGAGTACCTGCAGCATTTCCTGGTGCTATCCGCAAGTTGCTATTGAACCATTTCGCTGTTGATATCTCCGTCCAAATATCCGACCACAACTTTGACATATTGTCAGGCACTATGATCAACTCAAAATCAGCAAGCAGATCACTAACATCCAGGTACTTAGAACGAATAATTTCTGACCAGAAACTATCAGGTTGAGTTCTAAGCCTCCATAGCCATTTCCCCAACAATAAAACATTCATTCTCTTCAAGTCCTTGATTCCCAGACCTCCCAAGCTCAAGTCCATACATAATATTTTCCATTTTATCCACTGGATCGGTCTATGACTTGAACTAGAGTTACTCCAAAGAAAATTTCTTAAGAGTTACTGAAGCTTCTTTGCCACCACTTTAGGGAGCTTAAAGAGCGACAAATAATATACCAACATACTCAACAAAGAGGATTTTATCAAAGAGAGTCTACTTGCCAGATTGAGGAACCATGTATCCCATTTTTGAATATTTTCCTTCACACTGTTGATCAGATTATCCAACATTCTCTTGCGTCCTGGATTACCACAATACGTAACCCCATGTAGACAAAAGGAAGGGAATCAATTGAGCAATAAAGTTTACCTGCAAGCTCTTCAAGCTTTGAGCTTGATATATTCATTCCTAGGAGATGACTCTTAGTATAATTCACTGAAAGTCCAGATACTAGCTCGAAGGACTGCATGATGGTCTTTAACATGAACACATTCGAATCACAACCCTCCACCAGGATGAGTTTATCATCCGCATACTGCAGATGTGAGATTTCAATATCACCAACTTTTGCACTCACTACTGACCAAGCGTGCAAGCTTTTCGATGAGCATTCCAAGCCCTTCATCTACCAGTAAAAAGAGAAGAGGAGAGAGAGGACAACCTTGTCGTAAACCTATGAACAATTTAAAGTCTCCAGAACTGCTACCGTTGACTAAAACTGCCATATTTGCCCAAGATACACAACCTGCTATCCACTGAATACATTTTTCTGAAAATCCATACTTTCTTAGCATTGAATACAGGAACTCCCAATTGATAGTATCAAAGGCTTTTGCAAAGTCGACCTTAAATAGGAATAATGGCTTCTTGGTTCTCTTGTAGGAATGGAGCACTTCATTAGCGATTAAGACACCATCAAGAATTTGCCTCCCTTTCAAAAAACCAATTTGCTCTTTTGATATGATTCTGATCAGCACCTTGCTAAACCAATTGGATAGGAGCTTTGCCAGTATCTTGTATCCACTCTCCACTAGAGAGATACGACGAAACTGATCAAGTGTCTCGGGAGATGAGACTTTTGGGGCCAGAGTGATCCAAGTATTGGCTAAGGACTTTGAAATCCGAGAAGAGTCCAAAAATTCTCTTACAAAGGCGATGAAATCATCTTTGACAACATCCCAATATTTTTGAATAAAGAAGAAGTTGAACCCGTCAGGGCCCAGGATCTTCATAGGAGAATAGTTCTTGAAAGCGTTCCAAATCTCCTCTTCACGGTAGGGTTCAGTTAACATAATGTTTTCCTCTTCTGATATTGTGAACTGAGATTCTAGATTAAGGACAGGTTTGCACCACGCTTCTTAAAATGCTCATGGATTGCTTGCTTCACCTCTGATACATCATCACACTATCTATCTCCAACTTGCAGTCCACAAACTGTATTATATCTCCTATTATTTTTCACACAGGCATTGGAATACTTTGAGTTGCCATCGCTATCAGTAATCCACTTAGTTCTGGATTTCTGATATAGTAATTGCTCTTTGTTGTTCAAAGTCTTGCTTAAGCATTCCTTGGTTTGCAGCCTACACTGCTTCTCCACTTCACTCAATAATCTCTCCTCAGATATCCTGTCTACATCATTAGCTTGTTTCAACAAGGTTTCTAGCTGTCTGTCTATATGCCCAAAAACTTCATGATTCTAGTTTTCAGCTTCCCTCGAAGCAGCTTCAGCTTTTGATGTAGTACATATGCTTTCATCCTCATCACATTCATAGCACCCCATTCAGACTGTACAAACTCTTTAAAGCCTTCTACACTGCTCCAACAGTTAAGAGTATGAAAAGCTTTAGGTCCCCAGTTCAGGTCTTCATCTTTTAGCAGCATTGGATGATGATTAGAAAGTCCTTTTGGTAGCACAATCTGGAGACAGGAAGGCCATTTGTCTGCTCAACTTTCAGACAATAAATACCTATCAATTCTGCTCAGACTTGATCCACAGCCACTAATGCATGTATACTTGTGTCCCTGCAGAGGTAAGTCAAGCAACCTGCAAGACACAATAAAACAATTAAAGTCATTCATTTCACTTACATTTGGGGGAGCTTGTCCCCTTCTCTCTCCCTGAGATCTAACTTCGTTGAAATCCTTTGTAATACACGGATGTTTCATTCGAGGATCAGTCATATGAGCAGACAACCTAGCCCATAATTCACGCATCCCTAGCACAGAAGAGGGAGCATAAACATTAATTATTCGAATAGCCTCTGAATCTGATCCATAACATCCAGTAATTGATAAGAAACCCTCATCAGCATAAGAGCTTATCATACTGAACTTATCACACCTCCACATACACAATATACCACCAGACCTCCTCGTTGAGTCTTTTTGCTGCCATTCAAAATTGTCATCAGGCCACAATCTCTTTCATTTTCGCCTACTCATGATTTCATATTTCGTTTCCTGAATACACAAGATGTCCAGATGATATTTTATTACCAAATCCTTTACTGAGAGTTTTTTGGCTACTATACCAAGACCATGGATACTCTAGGAGACTATCTTCATTGTACTTAATTAGAAACCTTTTTCGCAGGGATCTACTTCAGCTTTTGCTGATATTGCTAGGAGGCTGCATTCTCTAACCTTTCCAGCCTTTTCAGAATTTCACAATCAGCATTTGGGGAGGGAGATGATACTCTCAACATCTTTGCAGCTTCCCATACTTCTGTGATTCCTCCGGAGCATCACGTATGGCAGCTTGTATCGCATTAGTATGCTCTTGCAGGTTTTAATCAGATCACTGCGCATCCTTTATCAATTTTGCAGCAGTTGCATCCAGGGTATTCTGAGACATGTTGATGTATTGATCAATTCCAAAAGGATCATTATTCAACTCTCTAGGGGTAACTGGAGTGCTCATATGTAATGGTGTTTGACAGCCCTCAGGGGAAACAACTGAGCTCTTTGAGACTCCTTTAGTTGGTGAACGTTGTGGAAACAATGGCCTCAGATTAAACTTTTATGGCATAACCAACATATCTAGAACATTGTTAACTGATTCCTTTTCCAATTTTACATGCTTTCGAGCCATGCTACATAATTGTTGGATGTCCTCCAAACTCGTAGATTCCTCAATTAGGCAAGGTTCAGCAGTATTATTTACCTTTGTGGTTCGCATCAAACTATCAGAGGAGGCAGAAATTCTCCTCAGTGCTGGCCATTCCATAGCATTCTTACCCATATCTTGCTTGGTATAGTATCCCTTCCCCCCTGCACCTTTGGTGCGTTGTATCTCCTCATCAATTTTTACCATGAACGATCTTGTATCCGTGTCCACCTTCAATGCAAAGTTAATGGGCACTTGTGAGTTTGTCATAATGAGAACTCTCCCGAACTGCATTTCTTGTTTTCCAATTGTATTTTCATCAACCTTTATGACATTTCCAATATTCCCATATATTTCTGTAAAGAATCTGGCATACCAACAGTGCAACAGCGTTCCTCTTACCCTCACCCATGTGGGTCTCATTAGTTTTCCATCAAAAAATTTCCAGGGGCGTATATTATGCAAACAGAGCAGGTCAATAGTTCCAATATCACTGAGAAGCTTCAACTGAGCGGAGTTAGAGTCCAGCCGCACCAATACTTCTCCACCTTCGAGTCTGACAGCAGAGACATTGTGATAACCTTTTTCCTCCAGTATCTTCCCCATTGACCTTAGATCCAGAACTGGAGATGGATACCCCACAAGACAATTGTCTAACCAAGAGGACTCTTCCATAGTAGGCAAGAATTTCAGAGTGGCCACCGGCGGCTCAACAGTTTGAGTCACATTTTCAGGTTGCTTACTTAAAGTCATTGATGGTTGTCCAGCTCTCGGTTGTATTTTCACATGGCTATCATCCACAGTCGTCTTGGCACGGTTCACAAACAACTTGTTGGAGCCAATTCTTACTCCATTTATCTTGCCGATAATCTCATCTAAGTTCGTCCCTTTCACAAAACGAACAAACCCATATCTTCACCAATTTAGTTCCATTTTGGATGGGGCAAACACGTCACTATCCTGAGCATAAGAGTCGAAGAATTTCCAGATCTCCGGGTCATTTCATTCATATGGCAAATTCGAAATATATAGGGAGATTGAGTTTGCCCTAATTTTCTCAATGTAGGTCGGCGAACTCCTTTTCTGCTTCGATGGCCTGGAGTCCTAATTTCCCTGCAGCCGTTTCTGCACTCTTTTGCCCCTAGGGCCTACAACATATTCCACTGGCCTGCCTCATTCTCATTACCCGCTAGAACATCACGGCCAGAATCACCCTCTAGGTCTGGCTCAACTTACTCCTGGTGTGTCTTTGCGATCTCCGCTTGAGGTTTCAGTGACTCTTCCATTTTCGCATGAGCAACACTTGTTTACAATAGTGGAAACACACAGAAGCTCTACTTCATTCTTAATCTCACTTCCATCTTGCTTATCCTAAGTAATCAACCAAAAGTAAAACCAAATAAGACGCTTGAAAAAAACTTTGCTCTTTGTGATTTGGTAGTGAGATTAAGTAATCAACCAAAAGTAAAACCAAACAAGACTGCTCGTTTTGGTAGTTGTATCTTAAGCTCTATTCGAGAAGCCGATCATCTAGCCGAATGGACGCCGTCTAGGCACTGGGCACTCGTCATCCGCCCTGTCCAAATACCGCCTAAGCAACTGCCTAGTCCACCTACACGCTAGGCGGGCCCTAATCGCCCAAGGATTGCTCAACACTTTCTCAAATACAAACAATGATATTAAGCATCTCAATTTGGTCCTTCCCATGAACATGTTTTTTTGTTAGGAAAATGCTAGATTTACAAAATAAAAAGTTACAACATTTTATTAACTTTCGTTTTGAAGTTAAAATCACAAAATTTGTAAAACCCAATCACATAACTATATAAAGTGTTGACTTTACAGAATTTAGCAGAAAGAAGACTTGCAATTTATATTAATGAAATCAGACAGCAGTCATACCATATGATCATCCAACTGCCAGGTCACTCTCTACTGCAGCCCATGGTTTGCTATTATGCTTCGAGTAAACAAGCTCAATCTCCTTACTCTACAGCAAATTTAAGCTCAAAATTATTGTTCCTCCGGTTCTAAAAGTAGCAACAATTTCGATTCTTACTTTAGTAAAGAAAGAATACTTGAGTGGTAGTTCGTGCCATCAGCATCCGAGGCCTCTCAAAATTGAGTGGAGTTTCTTAATTACTTGTTGAGGATCAGCATATGATCCAGGGAGATTTATAGCATGGTACTTCAGCCCCTTCCACATTGCAATCAGCTCAAAATGTGGCCGTCTATATTCGCTGCTTATTATCTCTAAAATCACTGCATTGGGGTTTGCAGAAACTATGTGAGTGAGGCCAGCCCCATGAGCCCCAATGATGACTACAGCATCTTGGATGGCTCGAACTTGGTCTTTCATGAGCATGTGAGCAAACATTCCATTCACAACAGTCAGCCGACAATCTGAATGATTTGCTGCCCAGCTGTTTATTGAATCAAACACTTGTTGCTCATTGTTGAGCCTTGTTTGTACCTTGCCCTGGTGACGGGGGTGAGCAAGATAATCCTCCCGTCTCACAAAAAGGATGTTATGACCGGAGGCGGGCTTGGGGCTGTGGTGTCTATCTAATGGAAGCTTGAAAGCTGATTTGATCATCTCCCCAAACTCAGATAATCGAGCAGTCTTCCGGTCATCAGGTTTTAGCCACAAATCAGGTGCTGAACTTCCATAGCAATTTATATGCTCAGATAGCCCCTTGAATAGAGGGGTTTCATAGCCTAGTGGAACGAGAATAGCATGGCGAAAGCAAACAGGATCACTAAAATTCTTGGCATAGGTGAGGCTTGAAAATAATGCCTTCCATGTCTCTTCCAGCTGAGTCTGATGCGGTGCACGATTATAAAGAAAGATAAAATGAAGTCAAAGAAAATAATACACCTTAATTCTTAACCCGTAATATGAGAAAGCAACCTGAAACTGAAAACATATAATGGCATCTCTGGAAAGGGAAACGAAAACAGAAATCTGCATGGACTAAGAGAAACATCTCCGTACCAGTAACAGCTGCTATAATAATAAGCTTAAAGTAATCAAGTGTGCCTTACCTCACAATGGCCATCAATAAAAATGACATGGGGCCGATTAGGTAACCCCGTGACTCTGGAAGCCACATATGCACTGTACCAATCTGTAAACGTGTGAAACACGTTTGCATACTCAAAGCGAGTTACTAAAAGTGTTGGCTCCTCAATCCACTGAAAAGAAATAAATTCCAAACTGTCAATACCAAATCTATGTCCACGTTTTTCCCTAAAACCATTAAGGCATTAAACCAATAATATATATACATGATGCACAAAGTAAGTTTGGAGTACTTTCTAGCTGTCGCACAAACGCTACCTTCATTCAACAAGAAGGAACCCTGGTTCTTATAGGTAGCATGCTGCCGTGTGTCGTACAAATACTTTTTCATTGGTTTATTCAATGATCACTAATGGCTGCCTATTAATAATTCTTAATTGAATAAACGACTAGATCCCGGACAAGATATTTCCAGTTGATTGTATTGAAACATTTTATTAGCTGCATAGTTCTAATAGACTATCCAATCAATAAGTCAAAATGCATCATGTTTGTAAAAGGAATAAAATCAAATGTTCTTCTATGTTTATGCCATTTTCATTTTCAGACAGGTTGATTTTCAACGTCATCTGAAATTCCCTGTCCAAGTGTCCCATGTTAATATTGCTTTTCCATGCAACGCCGAACAAGAAAAAATAAATCACCATGTCAAACCAAACTATTTAGAGCTCATTTCAGCCAATTAAATGTAAATTGACAATGTGAAGGATTAACACCATCCAATTTCAATGAAGAACTGAAATATCATAATGATCATTCTTGAGGCAGATCGACATAATTTCTGTAACCTTGAAACTTAAATGAACTCCGAATGTATCTAGTTTCACGATTGGAACGAGCATCTACTCATTCAACTCAATTATAATATCTCCCATAACAGAATACAAGATTCTGCATCCCCAAGAACGATAAATCTAAATCAACTAGCATGTTCAACAAACAGAAAATAAAAGCTGAAAGAATTTATTCAGCTCCAAAGATGAATACTTTAATAACCACAAAAAACTTACACACAGACCTTAGAGCAAAAGAATTCAGATGCATCAACTAGCCGAATCGACGCAATCAACGCGCGCATAGCATGCCTCTCAATGCCCCCATCTTGCGCATACGTGTTCAGGAATTCTTTATCCACCATCTTTTCCCCAGCTCTAGATCCGTCACTAACTTCAATCTCGAAGGACCAGTCTTCAAATTTCGGCATCTCCTCATCTTCTCCTCTCCCAATTACACTTTCCAACTTTTCTCCCCCACGAGACATTACAATTTTATCCGGAATCATCCGAATTCTACCCCCTTCACATATCGAACTCCTCAAAGTCTCGCTGTAAAAGCATCTGAACCAGCCTCCCCCGCCGGTGGCGGTAGGTAAGACTCTCCGGTGGGATCCCGTTATAGGGTTCAAAATGTCAACGCGTTGAGTGAATCCGTTGCCAAAGTAGGCTTCGCATGAGCGAAAAGCAGGTTTTGGGTCTAGAGACCATGGTAGGTAGGAGGGCAAAATGGGCCATGGTTTGAGGGAAGAACGCTGGTGGGACGGCGGATATTCCGTTAAGAACCGACTGGCAGGCGGCGGTGGCCGGTGATCCAGGTGGGAGGAGAAGTATAGGTATAGAAGAAGTGAGTTGATTGCGAAGAGAGAGAGTAAAAATTTCAGCTTTCTGATGTTCATAAGTTTGAAATTTAGGGAAGGTTGGTTTGCTACGCGATGCTATGCAGTGATCTATCTCGGTTAGAGAAGTTGTACTTATTAAGTGCACTGGCAGTACCCGCTGTAAGCCAAGCTTGGCTTTAGAGGCTGCATAGCACCCCCTCATCATAAGCTGAATAGCACGGAAGGGGTTTTAGGGATCAACCTCTCAATAGACAATCAGTTCTAAGGGCTGCAGGCACGGCCTTCTATTTCAGTCTGTTATTATATGTTTATGTTCACTTTTGAGCCTAATTTGTATAATTACTTTGCTACCCATATGTTATTTTACAATTTATAATTATACTCATTTTTTGGGACTAATTTGTATATTTACCTTTGTCATAAATAAAACTAAAAAAAAAGTAAAAAAAAATAAAAAAAAAGTGCGCTGACGAATGAGGGAGAGAACAAATAGTAGTGATATTTGTACCTCGGTACATACAGTTACTAAACACATCTATATCATAACTCGGGAGCTGTAAACTTAAGTTTTTGAGGCTCCTTTGTGAACTAAACGACACAACAAAAGAAACCAACAAATACTTTTCGGAAGACGCGTGATGGGAACGCGCCCGTCATCCCTTCCCTCACACTCCTATTACACCCCACATTTCCTCACTAGGTTTCCAGACCTACCAAAAAAAGACCCCCGCTGCGAATCTTTCTTCCCTCGAGCGACCGCATTTCAATTGCCGATTATTATCGCTGTTTCTGCCTTACATTTCGGCACAGGTTATGTTATAACTGGTTGTAGTCCTTCCCTCACACTCTTATTCGTTTCCAGACATCCACGGCGAATCCTTCTTCCCCCGAGCGATCGCATTTCAATTGCTATGACTATCGCTGTTTTGGTGATTTCCAGCGAATCCCCATTTTAAGATGCGTAAGGTGGAAGAAATGGAATGCATACATACTACTAGTGCTCAACGTGCAAATGATTTGATGGTGAAGGGCAGAGAAATCCTTGAAGGTTCCCAGGGAAACATAGAACAAAGTGTAAGAAGTAGTGATGTAGGAAAATAATAGTTTGATCAACCTTATACTGAATATAAAAAACTTCAAGAATTGTTAGGGATCTTCGAGACCCGTGAATCACAGTTTCCTTAAAACAGATTCGCCCTCTCCTAGGTGCTTTGAGAATTTGGATGTCTGTCTCCCAGGATACAACAGAGAACAAATAGCTTTGCACAGCACTTGTAACACTACTCCGGCGAACTCGAACTATGTCTTTCTTCTATCACCAAGAACACAAAACAAATGGGCCCCAAGAAAGAAACAAAAAACCAAAAATGAACTCTAGACTCAATGTATTGTGTGTGTTTTCAAAGCATGAGAGGATTCTTATATAGGTGAGATTTTTGTCACCATAAATTGTAGAGAATGAATGAAATTTAAGGAAGCAAAACCCCTCCACTTCACATTCCAACATCAATACCCATAACCTCATACTAATGGAGGTGTTTAAGTTACAAATACATTTGTAGCATCTCTACAAGATATATATACATAAATTGTATTTATCAATTATATCAATTGTATTTAAGATATTTCACAAATATAAAATATATATAATAATATATTTTATTCATATTTGAAAATATTCTTACACATATTGTGTTTTTTTTTTCCATTGGATATCAATTTTCATTCATCCAAATACCATATATCATCTCGCAATCGTTTATATTCCATCTTTAGCCTTTTCCGAAGCTTAAGTGGAATCTCTACGAAATGTATATTTTCCAACAATCTCCCACATGAATGAAATTGTTCCTAGACAAAAACTCAAACTTGGTGATAGAATTCTGCAGTCGATGCCTGCATAGGATAGGTAGGTGTCACCCCTTGAACCTTCCCTTGCGAAGTTGTATCAACTTTACTGGCTGATCAGTAG
>JAOYMZ010000306.1:0-10218 GCA_025802335.1 Pinguicula primuliflora | reverse complement strand
GTTTAGTCGGACAAGGCAGTCGCCGTGGCGGGCGAGGCGGCCGCCGTGGCGGCCGAGCCGCCCTGTCACTCCGATTCAACTAAAGTCGGAGCGCTTTTGAAGTTACGGACGACAAGGCGGGCCACCTTGGCGCCGTGGCGGTCGCCTTTTAGAACACTGTGTGGGACTACACATATGTGTGTGTAGGACCCCTTATTTAATAATGTAAGAGGGTATGGGTGCTATCAACAAAAGCACTTAAATGATAAAAACACACTTCATTTTTGCACCTCAAACACACTTTAAGCACAACAACACCCACACTCACACCCACACCCACAGTTTGTGTGGGTCCCAATTTTAATGTTGGATTAAATCAAACACCAAAACTTTGATCCAACCTTCCAAACCCGACATCACGATTCTTCGACCAGTTTGAACCTCACCGTCTCCCGTTTCGCCGGCATCACCGTGTCGTCGATCAATCATCTTTTTGCTGTTTCTTGTCTACTGGGTACCCAAGTGTCCTCTCCCCTCCCATCCATACAACCCCATCTACCTTCTGTTTTCCGATCGTCTCCTCTCTGCTTCACTTCCACCACAGGAGCCACTGGTAACCACCTGGGCACATGCCTCCTGCAACTTCGATCCGCGAGGCTGTCGCACTGGTTCGAAATCTTGTTTCCCTCACTTTCCAAGTGCCACCTCCTTGGCGGCAACTGGTGAGCAAAAGGGATTTCATCCCTGCACTTCACAAACATCATCAGATCGTGTACGACGGCTGACCCGAACAAAGAAGGGGATCGCGCATTTGACAGACCCACGAAACCTTGAACGGATGCCAAGTCTTCCAGCGCCACCATGACGTCCAGGAAATTCGGTTGAGTGCGACCATTAATACACGCAGAGCCTGCGGCCAATTTGGCCGTAGCTTGCAAGTGCCGGATGGCCAAATCGGTGATGGTCTCTAAAGCAGTCTGTTGGGAGGACTTGAATCCTACAGATTGGCAGATTTGGGCCACGGCAATACGAACCACGGCAAAAGCGAACGATGATTCTGACGGGTGACGCTTGGCCACAGGGTCAAGGCATGGTTTCAGACGGCAGGGGGCCATTGTTTCCGGCCGGCAACGAACACATAGCCCTGGGAAAAGCAGGCGGAGAGTCAACAAGATTTGTGTTTCTTTGCTATGAAAATAATTTCTCCCAATCACAATTTCAACAGTCCACCAAAACCAAAAGAGAACCCAGATTCACGAAACAGAGTTTCCGAATTCCACAGTAAAAATCAATCGTCCGAGCCCTAACTTGATAGAAAAAAAAAACTATGAATTCCTAAGAAAACGAGTCGAATTCCGACGCCACTACAGATTACCGACAAGAAATCCGATCACGCAGCCAAAGTTTTGTACGCACCTGGAGGCCTTCGAGGGCACCAAGGTCCTCTTTGAACTTGTGCCGCTCTCTATGGTCCATCACTATGTATAACGTCGAACGTCTGTTTCGGGACGAAATACGGGCTGCATCATCTCTATCTCTTAAGCCCATTATATATTTTCTCGTCTTAATCTCCTTTTCCGGCCCACGATTGTCTTCAAATTTCAACACACTAATTTTATTTTGTAAGAATGTTAGATTCACTTATTTTTTTTATATATAAAATTAAGTAAGCAACACCAACACACTTTATGGCATGCTTACTTAATTTTGTATAAAAAAAATTAAAAAATTAAATAAGTCTAATATTTAAATTGATTTTTTTCTTAAAGTTAAATTAAATTATGAGTAATTTACAATCCTGAAGTTTAACAAGTTTTGTTTTACGTACCTTTAACTTATGCTTTTTTTTGTAAGCAAAATTGTATTAAAAACTTTTGGTGTGTTGTCTCTGTACATGCGATTTCTCAACCTTAATTACAACTCTACTATATCTAGTATAGTTACAAACCATTCAAACATGGCAGCGGAAGTATAGACCAAAGCGCCTGAGAATGTATGAGGGTTCGGCCTTTTGCTTTTGCCTTGAACCAGTACTATAGTATTGAGATGATTCTAGCACCCAGTTCTTCAGCTGTCCTTGTTTCTCCCTCGAAATGCTTCTTGTTTATATGCAACCAGATTATCCAATTTGCTGCCCGCCCATATTGGACTCCAAGCCTGAGAGTTCACTCCATTCGGTTTTAGTTGCATGAATTCATCATAATCGGGTGCTTCGGATATACACTCTTCTATTGTAACCACCTGAATATCCTCTTCCATATATTGAGGGTGAAGCTACACTGTCCAAAGAGATGACTTTCATCCTCAATTCCTTCTTCACATAGAGTGCATGGAATATCTGCTACAATTATTTTCACCCTCCTTAAGTTGTGTTTTGTTGGGAGCCTTGCTTGTAGCAGCCTCCATTGGAATATTGAGACCTTACTTGGGATGTACGTGTTCCACACAGCTTGTAGCTTTGTTGCTGTACTCGCATGATAAGGTGTTGGGTTGCTCTTTAATATGACCTCGTAGGCACTCTTGACAGTATATTGTCCATCAGAGCTTGGTATCCAATACCAATGGTCTTCTACATTTTCCTGTATGTGAACAGAAGAAAGAGTTAACATTAATTCCACGAGTTGTTCCTCTTCTATGCCATCAAGAGATCGTCTCCATATGAAGTTCCAGTTCCACGTTCCATTTGACTATTCTCCCATGCTGCTGATGAGGGAAGATTGTCTAGTTGATTTTCTGTAAAGCTGAGGATATCTGGTCTTCAAGTCACTTTGTCCAATCCATAGCTCTTCCCAGAATTTTGTTTTGCTTCCATTTCCAACAGCTCTTTTCCAGTTTGAACAGAACCAGTCTTCAGAAAGAATATCATTGAGATCTTGCCACCATTTTGATTCATATGCTCTTCCTCTTCGTCTACCTCTTTTTGTATTGATCTACATTTGTTCAATCTTCATCTCTGGTAGCTCATCAATCTTCAATCTTCCATTTCTTCCATATTTTAACCTGAGAATCTGCAAACAAAGATCATACCCTCCCTGTAATATTTTATTTCCCCATTTTCCCAAGAGAGCCTTGTTGAAGGGCTCAATCTGTCTTATTCCCAATCCCCAAGTTTTTGTTGTGCAATTTTTCTCCAAGCTATCAAGTGTGTTTTTCTGTGCTTTGAAGTGACCTTCCAGAAAAAATCTCTCTATTCTCTCTAATTTACTAATGATGGATCTAGGGGCTCGGAGAAGACTATAGTAGACTGTAGTGCTCATAAAACAGAGTTGATGGCTACAACTCTGGCTCCAACTGAGAGTGACTTGTTTGCCCATCTATTCAATCGTTTTCGGTATTTCTCAACCACTGGATCCCTTGTCTTTCTCTATTTTGAGTTTCCCCCAATTGGTAGACCTAAGTATGTCAAAGGAAGGTGAACAACACTGCAGTTCAGATAGTCAAATATCTCTGTCAGAAGTTGGTCTTCAACATGTATTCCAGTTAAACCACTCTTTATGTAATTAACTTTAAGGTCAGAGATCATTTCGAAGTTTCTTAGTATGCCCTTAAAGCACTTGACTATTTTCCATCTGGCCTGACCCAGCAGAATTGTATCATCTGCAAACTGGAGGTGAGATATCTCTACCTTTTCAGCATCTATCAGCAAAGGCTCCAATAGCTTCATTTCATAGGCTCTTTGTATCATTGTAGAGAGCCCTTCTGCTGCTATGAGGAATAGAAAAGGTGAGATTGGGTCACCTTGTCTAAGATGACGAGAAGGCTGAAACTCCTGGGTGGGGCATCCATTTATCAGCACAGAAGATGTTGCTAAACTCAGGCATGAACGAATCCATTTTCTGAACTGTACTGGGATCTCCATTTGCCTTGCTACACTATCCAGATAATCCCAGTTAATGTGGTCGAAAGCCTTCTCGAAATCTATCTTGAATAAGACTGTTGAGTTTCTGTTCTTCATAGAATCAGTGATTGCTTCACTAATGGCTAAAACACCATCAGTTATATGTCTGCCTCCTATAAATGCTGTCTGGTTTTTGGATATTACACTGCCTAGCACTCTACTCAACCTCATAGCTAGTATTTTTGATAGCACCTTGTATGTTGCACCAATAAGGGTAATAAGACGATAGTCTGATACCTTCAATGGTGTATCTGATTTAGCTATTAGGGCTATGTGTGAAGGATTTCCACCACGAACAATTATCCCATTCCTATTAAATTCTTTCATCATTTCCATCAAATCCAATTTCAATGTGGGCAAAAAGTGTTTGATGAAGGTGAAATTCGACTCATCAGGTCTGGGGCTCTTTCAACTGCCACAGTTTGATATAGCATCTAGTATTTCATCATCTGAGAATGGCATGATCAGAGATCTCTTGCATTTAGCAGACAGTTTCAAGAATTCCATTCCTTCCACTGAGGGTCTATGTCTTTCAGGTACAGTAAATCTTGCTTTGAAGTGTGAAAAAAGGTGGGTTTTACAGCTTCCACATTGGTTAACCACTCACCATTTTCCCATACTCCCAGAATAACATTATGTTTTCTATTTCTTAGAACCCTGCTATGGAAGAACGCAGTGTTTGAGTCTCCTGCTTCCAACCATTTAATTCGTGATTTCTGTGCCCATATGTGCTCCTCTTGTCTTTTCAGATCCTTTAGTTGTTCCTGTAATAGCTCATACTAGTTCGCTGCTGCTATAGTAAGAGTTGAGTGCTCAGCTTGTATAATTAATTCATTCTGTTGTCCTTTCAGCATCTTGACCTGCTTATGTGTGTTTTATTCATTGTTTTGTTCGAGAGATTGATAGCAGCTTTGAGTCTCTTTATTTTTTCTTTTATCTTAAAATTGTGATATCCTGGAATCATGGTATTCATCCAATATTCACTGACCAGCAAGTTATACGATTCATCACTCAACCAAGAATCCAGGACACGTAGTGATTTTGTACCCCAATCTATGTAATTCTGCGATAATAGTACAGATACATGATCTGATTCCTCTTTGTCCAATCCACTTTGCATCTAGTTGTTATCAGTTCCTAACCAACTTTCACTTACTAGGAACCTATCAATCCTACTCATTGATTTTAAAGTTCTGTGCATTGGCAGATTTACCAACTTGAGGTCCTCAACGAGTGTCTGAAAGAATTGGATTTCTATTCTATATCTATTCGTTGATCTTCCTTTTCTCTCTGTTTCATTTAGTATTGCATTAAAATCTCCCATGACGCACCACTTTTCATCCTCTTTCCCACTGAATCGATTCCTTAGATTATTCCACTGTGTTATTTTCCTTTCCATATCTGATGGGCTATACATATTGACCCTATTGCTGATTTCTGTCTCTCCTGACCAGTGACCTCTGACACCTAGCATTCCTTCTTCTCCCCAAACCTCAGTTCTGCTAAACTTATTTGGGTTCCATATGCAAAGTTGCCTTCCTAATGCCCCTGAGGATCCTAAATATGCCCAGTCAAAGACCTCCTCATACCACAATGACCCAACCATATCTCGATTGATAGATTCACAGTTTGTCTCCTGTATACTCAAGAAATCTACCTTATGCTTTTTTAATAGCTTTCTGACACCTCTTCTCCTTCTTTTTCCAGCCAATCTTCTCACATTGTATGTAATAAGGTGCATTTTATTAGGATACTCTCCTTTTTTCCTCTTTCTGACTCTTACTCTTACACCGAGCCTCATGATCTATATTTTCCATGTTAATTAGGGTCTCAATGGCCTCCTCATCACTTTTTTTATGCTTAACTCCCATAATTTTTTCCAGTAACAATACAGATTCTACTTCCTTTTGAAGAGTACTGGTATTGCTGATTTTACCAGTAGTTGATGACGACGTGGTTCCATCACTTACTCCTTTCTTGTTTCTAACCTGTTCCCTGGCTGCCTGAACCAGAATCTCATTCCACTCCGCCCTTATGTTATTGTTTGTTGCTTTTTGAGAGGTCATTCTCCTTTCCTTTCTTTTGATGGATGGAGGCTTATTCAGTTTACTCTTTTCTACTGTTTTGAGCTGTTGCGAGACTGGAAGCACTATTTTATTTTTCTCATCAGGGTTCCTTATTCCTTTAAGTATCAGTAGCTGTGTTTCATACTGAGAGCTTGTCTCCATTAGAGCATCCATTTCACCTTGATGCTTTGCCATTCTCTCTGCTTCTGTTTCCTTTGACAGTTCAGGTGTTTCCATTACAGTATCCTCATTGACCACTAAGGAGTCATCCTTATTCCTTGGTGTTTCCACTACAGTATCCTCAGCATCATCCTTGCTCCTTGTAGTACTAATGTTTTCCTCACACGTGGATATTCATCACAATTGAGCATTCCATTTGTCCTCATATCAGCTTTATCCTTTTCAGTGTGATCAAGTTCAGCTGGCTCGTTCCTCAGTTCACCAATATCAGCATCCACTTGAGGATACACAGAGTCTGCATCTTCCTTTATTGTTTCCATCTCTTCTGCTTGTTTTGAACCCCTGAATTTTCCTTGAAGACCAGATTCACTGGCTTCAAAATCCACTTCTTCATCCTCCGATATTGTGTCATCCTCATCATTTGAGTCCTGTTTCTCACTCTTATTTTTTTCATCCTGTTGTAGTTCCAGAGGGTACAAATTAATAGGTGCATCCAACTGATTCTTCTGTCTGATTTCCCCTTCCTCTCCCAGTTCCTCATCCCAGAAGATGTCATTTTCATTCTCATCAAAAGCTTCAAGATCATCACCCGAGCTGCCAATTCCTTCATAGGTTGTTTCGTTTGACTCTGGCTCCCCTTCATATCCACTTACAAGCTCTTCAAACACATTTAATTCATATTCTTGACCATCAATGGTAATCCACATAATTCCATTCAGAGCTACACATGATGAACCATGAATCAACATCTTAGCCGCTTCTAGATCTTCTCTATCCATTGTTTGTTTAGCTATTTTGATTACCTTTCCCAGTTTTGACCCCACAGTTTCTAGAATTCTAGTGGTCCAACAGGCAAGGGGGATACCATATATGTATACCCACCTTAACCTTCCCTGATTTGTGGAGTTATCAGTCCACTCCGAGGTGAGTGAAACTCAGTTCTTCAGCCACTCAATATTGTACTTCAGCAGAGATTCCAAATCGTTACTTTCCTCTTCCTACATCAAGACCATTCCATTTTCCATAGGACTTACCTTTATTGATTTATAACCTCCTTTCCGTAGTTCCTCCTTCCGTAGTTCCTCCACATCTTTCAAGTGACACACTTTGCTAAATTGCAACCAGTTTGCATCCTTCTCTTCCATAGTAAATATCTGATCTTTATTCTCTTTCTAAGCTAATACGGGGACAATGAGGTCATCTCTCTTACCATACTCTTTCTGCTTTCCATAGGTTTGATGCAGGTTCTTTCATTCGCCTCTAAATTTGTCTCAGTAAGTGCTTCAAATCTGTTTCTACTCTCCACCGTCTCTCTCTTAGGGGCCTGATTATTGGGCTGTCCAAATAGCATCCGACAATAGTTCCTTTCAGTCCCGTATGCGTTATTCTTGATCACATATTGAGTATTCATAGGCTGTTTCATCACACTTCCTCCTTTCTTATAGCGAGCTTCATTCACCTTCCGCTTATAACTTCCAATCTGCAAATTGTTCAGCTTCAGTTCCAACACCCTTCTATTGGTCACCTACCTGAAATTGACAAAACCAAAAGGCACCCCAGAGATTGCCAGTTTTCGTGCAATGTACAGAGAGTTTACCTGGTGCTGAGATTCCAGGATATCCTTCAGCTCTTTCACCCTTAGATTCGTCGGGAAATTGGCCACATAGAACATGTCCACACCCTTCACATCGTTGTTTTCTACTCTCGGCCCAAGCCGATTGTGGACATCAGCTTTGTGCTCCATAGCCTCTTCTCTATCACTACTACTGCCTATCCGAGCTTGATTAGGTTCGAAATTGGGGATCTTATAGGGTTCGTGTATAGTAACTAAGGTTGTCCCGTTCCTAGACTGGGTGGTAGATCGCTGGGAATGCATGGTCATGTGGGGGGGCCATGGCTCTAAACTTACAGCGTTACTCAGGTATCCTAGTGTTGGATTTTGTAGTTTCAGGTGTCTATTACAGACAGGAAAGGTGAAATCGGCTAGTGAGTGGCTTTAACTCACCATTCCGATGAAGAGTGTGTGCTTTTGGGGGTGAGAATGGCCGGAGACGGCCGGAAAAGTGTGGCGAGGTTGGTGCCTAGGTAACCTTGCCTGGGAGCATTTCATGGAATTCGTGGAGTTTATATCTATGGAGTCTTCATTTACCTTTAATTTATGCTTATCACATGATCCCTTATGTTTTACGAATAGTTTAGTATTTGAGTTGCCAAGTTCAAACTATTTTATTCAAAAATCTTCTTTCCAAAAAATTTCATTTGCTGGTTTAGTTATTGATAATGTTTGTATTGTGGGTTGCATAAACTTTAGGACTAACTTTTTAGTCCAATAACAATATTGCAATATTATTATTGTTAATGTATAACTCAGTAAAGTCATATTTTTAATATCAGAGTTCGACTACGTGCATGGTATCCTGTTCTTGTGGATATTTTCCAGCTGCCCAAATAAAAAAGTAAGATCGGTTCTTGAATTTGCAGTCAAAACCATGCCAGGACCGATCATGGATTTTGATTTTGGCGTCTTCGTCGCCAAAAAATTAAAATCCTATTAAATAAGCATTTAAAGAGCAACAAACTTAACTCTAACCTTAAATGGTGTGTTACGAGGGCCAATATAAAAGTTTAGACCATTACTGATGCAGTTTCAATGCTAGGATTCAAGAACCAATCTTACTTTTTTATTTTAACGGTCAGAAAGTGCTCAAAAAGGCAGGATACCAAAATTCGTGTATTGAATCTTTCAAACCATCACTGAAATTCTTGTATTGAAAATTTCTAACCATCACATGAATCTTGTGGTGGCGGATCTACACATAAGACTGGGAGTGCAGCCTTATGTGTAGGTTAATAATCCCGGAGTTTAAATGTGTGGTATTTGTGCATGTTCTTATTTTTAAAATGTGTGGTGTCTTGCGCATATTTTTATTTTTAAAACATGTGATGTTTTGCACATGTTTTTATTTTTAAAATGTGTGGTGTTTTGCACAAGTTTTTAAAAGATACTTTTTTAAAATTTAATTTTTATTATATATTATAAAACTAATAATAGATTACCAAAATAACCTTTCTTCAACTAATTAAGGATTAAAATAAGAGTAATTTTGTATTATATATTGTTTATGAGTTTGATACACAATCATTCTTACTTTCATACGAAAAAAGGTCTGTAAAGATATGCTATTTTTTTAGAAGTTTTAGATTTTAAAAATAAGAACAAGTAGTAGAAAGTGGATTGCAAAAAATACACATTTAAAAAATATTCTTATAATACCGAGATCACCTTGGTCTAGTTGTGTGAGTGCGTGTGTGGGTGTGTGAGGTCAAGAATTCGAATCTCAGTACTGACTTCGGCTTCCCATGTATGAAAAAATATTCGTATAATAAATTTTGATTTTAAGAACAGTTCACAAAATAGGGTTATATACCTTTAATTTGCTAAGACCATATCTTTCTCTATACCACTAATCAAATCTTGGACATTATTATATTGTTACAACACAATTTCGAATTATTATCATCACATATAATGATAATTAAAAGTATAAATGAAAAGATTATACATAGGAGACCAAAAGCTTAATGCTTTGATGAAATTCTCACGACTTCGTTGATGAAAATTTCAGAAAACTCTTACGTAATTGTTAATTAGTCTTTATGCCCCAATCGTATGTGTGTGAGTGAGGAGAGATTCTTATTTGATCAATGGTTAATAATTAGTTGTTGTACTCAATTATAAAATTTTTTATTAAATATGTCATTTAAATCATTTTAAGTGACATTTAATCTCAATGGTCAGATTTTTGATGGATGACTCCGACCTTAATTGCGCACACTATTTATTGAGCATAACAATATTAAATACATGATAATTTTTTATGTGTAAGTAAATGTATAAAGAAGGTGTGCACTAATAAAAAGAGTTAGCAAAGATGGAATGTAGTCTACTATCACATTTATGTAATTTATGTATAAATTAGTTGATACTGTTAGATTCACAAGAATTGATGGCTTAAATACTATTGACATGCAAACAACATAATATACATGTCAATACACAGATCTATCTATGCCAAGATGGATTATCAACTATAG
>JAOYMZ010000305.1:0-10220 GCA_025802335.1 Pinguicula primuliflora | reverse complement strand
GGTAAATACTGGCATGCTTGCAAGCACATGTTTGATAAGAATAAGTCTGCCAGCACTTGACAAGTAAGAAGTCATCCAGCCTTCTAATTTGTTCTGAATCTTAAGCAGCAATTCTGCATATAATGCTTGGGTTTTTCGACCAGTATAGAGTGGAGCTCCAAGGTATTTCACGGGTAACATGCTCTGTTGGAATCCAGGTCATTGGGATATCAAATTCTGTCAAGTTGAAGATACCCTGGATGAAATGATATAACTGCTTTTGTTGATATTCACCAACTGCCCACAGCAGTTTTCATATCTTTTCAAGACTCCCAATACAGCATCTAGAGCCATCTTGGTTCCTCTACAGAATATGATAACATCATCTGCATAAGCTAGGTGAAATACAATTGGACATCCTCGAGGAACTCCATATCCATAAGATGGATGCTCTTGCATCAGAGCATTTAGACCTCGACTTAGAACTTCAGAGCCAATAATAAATAGTTATGGAGCCATTGTTGGAGACCTCCTGAGGACTTAAAGTATCCATATCTTGACCCTTCAGAAAGTATGGAAAATGGCAACTTGATATAATTCTCCATATTTGATCAATAATTTGCTCCCCAAATCCAAATGCTCTAAGTACTTTGATTAGAAAATTCCAGGATACTCTGTCAAAGGCCTTTGCCATGTCAAGTTTTAAGGCAACATTATTCCCCCTCATAGGTTTATGTAGAAAATGCAGCATTTCCTGAGCCAGCAAAATATTGTCTGCTATACCCCTTCCAGTGACAAAACCAGTTTGCTGCTGTGAGATGATAAGTGGAAGGATCTTGCTAATTCTTGCAGCCAATAGTTTTGAAATAATTTTGCTAGCAAAATTACATTAACTAATTGGTCTAAAATCAGAACATGTAGTAGGAGGATGTACCATTGGTATCAAACATAGGAGAGTGCTGCCATAGCTGCCTGTGTTCTTCCCCCACATAGAAGGATAATACAGCTTGTAGAACATCATTTTGAATAATTTCCCAGCAATCTTGGAAGAATACACCTGCAAATCCATCCACACCAGAGGCACTGTCTTTGTTCATGCTGAATACTATGTCTTTAATTTCCTGGAGTGCTGGCCATTCATATAGAACATCATTCTGAAAGTCATCAATAAGCCGTGGGATTCCATACTATGTCTTTAATTTCCTGGAGTGCTGGCCATTCACGTAGAACATCATTATGAAAGTCATCATTCTGCCAGGAGATGTTTGGAATATTCTGCCTTAGCTTGGTGAAGTTCCATAAGAGCTGAAGGAGATGGAGAAGTGTCATATGTAATTTCCAAAATAGTGATCTTGTCCTCCGCACTCCTGATATTCTAAAAAACATCCCCATAAGTCTCTCTATTCCAGTTACGAAGTTGTGTTCTAAGTTCTTTTAGTTTCATTCCCAAAACAAATAAACCAATTCCAGAAGCTGGTTCATCCCAAGGGTTAGCTACAAATACTTTGAAACTGTCATGTAGGAGCCAATATTCTGGAATTGGAACCGAGTCACCTGGATTTGGGGAGCTACTATACTAGATATCAATAGAGGATTATGATCAGAATTAGCTTTATTCAGATGAGTAACCATACACATAGGTGCCTCAAATATCCATTTCCCAGATAAGAAAATTCTATCCAATCGCTGAAGTATTCTGTTTTCATCAGTCTGGTTATTCGTCCATGTGAATTTATTGCCCATATAACCTACATCTTGCAATTTACACGATGTGATGGCCTGTTGGAAGTCATGTGCTGCTCCAAGATGCATAGGAAGACCTCCTGCTTTCTCATCTGGGGCTAAGATAATGTTGAAGTCTCCTTCGATGATTAGTGGAGCAGAGATATTGCTAAGTTCCTGGCTCATGTCTCTCCACAGAACAAGCCTCTCAGTTCGGTCATACTTGGTATATACTCCACCCAGATAGAATATAAAATCTGAAGCAATATGCTGCACTTTGAGAATAATTAACTGCAGAGAGTCAAAAATCAGGTCTGCCTTCCATTCCTTGCTCCAAAAACACCATATTGTGTCCTTCATGGAATTTCAGTTTGTCTTTAACCAGAGTGAACTGTGATTGCTGCTGCATTGGTTCCATAACTAATAATATTGATAATTCGTGAATCTTGATAAGTTTTTTCAAACGGCATAAAGTGGAGGAATTGTTTGTACCTCGGATGTTCTAGACCAGGGCAGAAATATTCATTATTGTGGCTTTGATCTGGTCTGAATAGAAGAAGCTGCATATCGATTCCTTGTATATTTTCTTTTCAGTTTCACTTGCTCCTCATTTTGTTCCTGCCAATTTTTCATACCTGGATTAATTATAGCAACATCCTCATCAGATGTTTCATCTCCCTCTTCCTCTATTTGGGTTTGGTCAGGATTCTGGTTGGGGGATTTCAAGAATTTAGATACTGGAGAGTCTGTAGTATGTTCTGAGATTGGGACCAATTGCAGAATTGATTCATCAATATCCACATCACCCTCAATGGTTGGTTCTACTTCTGATTCATGTGGAGCAGCATGTATATCATAGCCTTCTTGAATATCATCTGCAGTTGACATCATCAACCTTTGTTTTGCGTTCTTTTTGGCCAGCCTTCTTGCTAGAGGCAGATTTTGCCTTTTCCAGAATTGGAGTTGAATTTTTAATTGGGCTAGCATCTTGGAAATCAGGATTTTTATTATTGTTAGCATCTTGAGCATCAGCTGTTGGGAGAGTTATGGTAGCCTCTGCAGTGACAGCAGGATCCTTTTTTAGCTCATAAGTATCCTCAGTTGCAAGGCAAGCAAATTGGTTAGTATGCATTGCAGTAGATTTTTCTTGAGAGTTATGAGCAGCAGATTGGATTTTAGATGTAATCATAGGGCTTTTAGAGGTACCTTATGCGGAGGTTTCCACTAATAAATTAGTTTCCACCTCCTTAGTTTTTGAGACCACCTCAGGCTGTGCAGTTACAGCTTTGTTGGCAGTCGAGACAACCGGATGATATACTTCTTTTCCTTTTCTGGATTTTACAGCTTGTAATCCATCAACTTGTACGTGTGACTTCTCAGTATTTGGCACCTTGGGGGTAATAGCCTTTACCTGAGGTTGTGTAGCTGGGCTAGGTTGTATAGCGTCTTGATTTAGGATCTTACAGCTTTCTTTGTTGTAGCCTTGCCTCAAACAGTGACTACAATATAGTGGAGCTCTCTCCATCTACAGGGATTGCCAGAAACTTTCATAACCCTCAGTTTCCACATAAACTCGGTGACAGGGCTTGTTCAACAAGTCCATTTCAATGCATACTCTAGCCAAATGTGGTCTAGCTAATGTAGCTGTTGCTGCGTCAATTTTGACTGGTGTACCTACAGCCCGAGCAATGGAATAGATTGCATCTTTTCTATATAGATGCACTGGTAGATTAAGTAATGAAAACCATACTGTATGAGATTCCACATCCAAGTGAAAATCAGGAGACCACTTGAATACTCTCATAGGGAATTTTTTCAATATCCACATCTCCCTCATCCAAACTCAATTTCTATCTTCCTCATTGCTAAATCGAATCAGAAAATGCTTACGATCTAGATGACCAATAGAAACCTCACCTTTAAAACCAATGGCAATAATCTGCTTACGAGTTTCGTCCATCGTTGGCCTTCTGTGGCTAAATTTTCCAACCATTACTAAGTCGAATGGTGCAATTAGAGAAGCAGCATGCTCCTTTGTGAATGTGACTTTGGGTTCCCCTTTCCAGTTGCTGAGGGGGCATAGCGGGATTGGTTCATAATGGGTCAATTTTTGAGCCCCAATAATGTTTGCGAAAGATTTTTCAATTGGAATCTCAGAAGTTCTTCGTTCGTAGCTAGGAAGTAGAGGGAATGCCTCTAGTGAAGGGGTTTCGGCACTCATTGTGCCAGAGCAATCAGTGTGTTAAAGAGACACACCCGACAGGCGAGAAAGGCTTCACCGACCGGATGTAGGGGCAGCACTGGCGGTGCGGATTTGTTTTTTGAATCGCACACAGTATCAGATTCAGCCTCTCCAAAAAAATTATTTTCCTCTGTTAAGATCTTTAAGATCTTTGGTATTACTTTGAGAATTTCAGAGGAGTCATGAGTGGGTTTAGCAGATAGTTGTTGGATAAAGTGAGTTTCAAATAACTTTGGGATGTCTTCGGGGGCTGCAACCACCCTGGATGATGTGTGTATCTTGATCCTATGTATTTGAACTTTCTTATGAAAGAATTTTGTGTTTTTATCACCTTCATTTAACAATTTGATTCTAGATTTTTCTCTCCAAAATTGTTCTTCAGCAAGTAAATGAGAATTGTTGAGTTTCTTGGCTTCGTTTAGTTTGATTGCATCCTCCTCTAGTTGAGAGGATTCATATGCTCATTCTAGGATCATTAAGTCATTCTCAGTTTGTTGTATGTTATTGAATATGTTGCCATATACTTGTTTGTTCCATTGTCTTAATTCGGCTCTTAATCTTTTTAGTTTAATGCTGAAAACACACATAACACTTGTTATTGGTGTGGGTTTGTTCCAAGAATCAGTTACTAGTTGGTTAAAAGAGCCATGCCAGGTCCAAAACTGGTGGAATTAGAACCTTCAATGTCTCTTTTGATGTGGAAACTGTAGATCAAGTAGAAGAAGAGAATGATCAGATTGGCCCTTGTGTAGATGTGAAACCAACACAGTACGGCCAAGTTCTAACCATTCTTCTGAAATTAGTACATGATCTAATCTTTTAAGTATTTTCTTTGGTTTCTTTCGGTTGTTAGTCCAGGCATACGGGTTGCCTTGGAAACCAGCATCTATTAGCATACACTTATTAATTGTACTTATAAAATTTGATACTATTCCTATGTGAATTGGTTTCCCACCCTTTTTTTCTTCAGGGGATGTTACTACATTAAAATCTCCTCCTACAAGAAGTGGCAGAGAGTTATTGTTGCATTGAGTTTCCATATTATCCCACAACTCTGTTCGTTTTCTTCTTTTACATTTCCCATATACCCCAGCAACTAGAAGATTTTTGGACTGAATTTCTATGATTATTTCAGTGTTCATAATCATGCTTTTTTCTAAGTCAAAATGTAGGCTGCAGTTAATTGGGAATTTCCAGAAGAACCAGATATGTCCTGAACAATCGGGGATTCCTGCATCAAATTGTAGTCTCTTAATTATTTCAGGAATTCTATCTGATGAGATTTATGGCTTTAAGAGTATCAGCAGGTGTAATTGATGCAGCTTAATCAATTTTTGAGCCTCAAGATTGAAGCAGAATTTCCTATGCCCCCAATGTTCCAAAAAATGGCTTTATACATTGTACTTTACTTTAGATCTGAGTGGGTATCGTTTTTGTTGTGAGGGCATCCTTGTTTCCAAGTAATCCTCCCTCGATTTCTTCCTTTTAGGTTTCGATTTTTCTTGAACCATTTTGAATGGTGTACTGCATAAGAGCTTTCCTCGGATTCAGAGTTTTTGGCTTCTCCAGCACTCTGCCAAAGTCTACCTTCTACTTTGTTTGTAGTTTCATCATTTGATTCAGATCTAATGGATAACTGCTGTAATTTCCCATATGGGAAAAAAAGATCAATAGAGATATCGACCACTAAGGATTTTATTGGGGTGAAGTCTTTTTGATCAAGTATTCCTGATTTGTAATAATTTAAATCACCCTCTAACTCATATATCCCTACTTAAGGGCGGGCTTTACTGGGTATGTTTGGTTTGGTTTGGTTTAGACCCTCTAACTCATATATACCCACTTCTGGTTGGGTGGTGTTGTTACCTTGAGGGACGTGTGTATCTTCTGTAGGGTTATTGACCACTGGTGTGGTGTTGATTTGTGCTTTGGATGTTTTTGATTTGCTGTTACTAGACCTTGGAGTTGGGAGTAGTTGTGATTTTGATGGTTCTATTGGAGTATTAGGGGGGATTGTATCATCAGATGTTACTTGTTGTGTAAGGGTTGTCCCTTTTTCTTCTAGCTCTATAACAAGTTGAAAAGGAGAAGTATTTGGATTCAACTCTGATGTTGGGAAGTGAGAATTTGGATACATTAGCATCTATTGCTTGATACTAGCTGTGGTGTTGGATAGGGTTGACATGAGTTGCTCTATCATAGCAGGGGCCATATTAGACTTTATAGATATTAAATTATTTAGAGCTTGACAAAGTTCATCAGATGTCAGTTGTACTGATGTGTTTTGCAAATTTTGCTTGCTAGATTTTGATTATTGCTATTCTGGAATCTAGACGTTGGTCTTTTTTGTAGTATTTTCTTGGCCTTTCTCAGTAGGTACTGATGTGTTCACTTTATGCGCATCCTTCTCAGGAAAAGCATGATTTTTATGTGAGAGTGTTGTGCTGGTGGCATGCTCTTCAGAACTAAAACAGTTCATGATAGGAGGTGTGATACCTGTCCCTTTTCCTTCTGTGCATTTTCCAATTCCAGGCTTGGTTGTGTCTGCCCTATTTAGGCCCTTCTGTGGCAGTTGTTTCACCCCTGTGATGAGTGGGAGTGTAGATGTGGAGGCATAGTGCACTGTTGGCTTTAGGACGGGCTTGTAAATCTTCGAGCACTTGCCTTTCAGAAGTTTAACTCTTCATTCTAGGTGTTCCTTGGATCTAACTTTCCCTGATTTCCCACCTTGATACTGTTTCGTTTCATCTTTCGTAACTTCCTTATTTTGTATATTTTCTCTAGTCCCCTCAGGTTTCCCTGCTGCATTTGTATTTTTTCTATCAGCCGGAGCTTTTCTCGAGCCCGTCACAACTTTCTCTTCATTGCTGGTGTCTAGGGGCAGATTCAACCTACACTCCTTTTCTATGTGCGCTTTCTCCATGCAGTTCTTGCAGTATGGAGGAATGTATCCGTATTTGATCTCTTGCTCCATTATCACCCTTGGGGCATGATTGGATTTTGCAATTTGAGACCTTCAAAATGAGAGATCAAATTAGTTTGAAAGTATTATAAAGTTGTCATGGCCCCTAACCTGGGTCTCTCATCCCTGCGGTTGGTAGAGCATCCACCACTTCAATCTCTATGTCCTGGTAGTTTATGTTCCTTCAAATGTGTAGAAGACTAAGCAGCAAAGTTGTTGCTTCTTCCAAGGTGGATTGGCAAATGGTCTTTACTACTGCAACTATGTGGGTCTCATATCCAACATTGAGGATAGCTCCTCCCACTTTTTGTACCTGGTGGTGTTTTTGTGCTCCTATAACCTTGATTTTATATTAGAAATGTTGGGAGGGGGTTGTCATTGCAACTTAGCTGGAATCACTATTGGCGAAGGTTAGATATTCCATTGAATTAGGATTTGTTCGGTACGCCACCCAGGTGGTAAGGTAAATTTGTGATTAGCTAGATTGAATCTGATGTGTTCATCAATATGTGATTTGAGAAAGAAGAGTGGAGAGGTTGATTTTCTATTCCTGATAGAGCATCTGGTCTTCAAGATGAACCAGCAGCCAAATGTGACTATAACTTGAAACAGCAGGTGTAGGACTTTACATGAGCTAGTTGTTCCCCATAATTCTAATCTTTGAGGGATTAGTTTATTAGAGGGTGAGTTGACCCTGTGTAGGGCTTTCCATGAGATTAGTTGATTAGAGGGTGAGTTGTTCCCCATAATCTGTCCACATTTGACAGATGGCATTTCACTGTGCGAGAATAAGTGGTCTATGATTTTAATGTGAGCAGAGGTATGAGAGCATTTCGAGACTAGAGTTATATCTTTTGTTTGTATCATTGCATGTACACATAAGAACTTGTGGAGAGTTCTCCATACATGAAAGTTAATTTTCTTGGAGTGATTGGTTGTCAAATGAAAGAGAAAAGGGTTGAGGGGTACCCCTATGTCTAATGATATTCCAAGTTGAGTGTTTGTGTAAGAACCAGTGACTTCAAGTTCCTAGAGATATATATCCTTTCTTGGGTATTGGGGACTTGTAATGTCCTTGAGGTCATCCTGTGGGACCATGGACCTAGCTGTCTAGGTGTCATTGCTAGCCATAAAAGGGATTTGTTTGACCCTTAGGTTTTCAAGTGTATGAAAAATATTTCACTCAGTAGGTACCCATCTATCCACATAACATACCAGAAGCTAAGGCTGTCTGCTTGCTTGACTGGTTCCCACATTGTCCACTTTCCGTGGACAACAGCGTTGTGTTGTCCACGAAAAGTGGATGGAGAAAAGTGGGTTGAAGGTTGCTGTCTGCTTGTGGGAATCGATAACCGGTTCTCATATTGTTCACTTTCCGTGGGCAACACCGTTGTGTTATCCACGGAAAGTGGATGGAGGAATGTGGGTGAAAGGTTTTCCTTCCACCCACTTTCCTCCCCAATATTAAAAACAATACTATTTCAATATTAAAAAAATACCATATTAATTAATACCAATATATATAATAAAAAAAGTATTATAAAATAATAATAATAAAATGGTAGGGATGAAAATTTCCTTCTATGATTGTGGAATATGAAGGATTGATTGGAGAGAGAAAATATGAGTGTAGAAAAGATGATGTGGAGTGAGAGAAAAGTCGATTGATGTTTTTTTTAGGTAAAAGTCGATTGATGTGATATGTGTAGGTAAAAAGATATGAAACTTCCTCCATGATTGTGGACAGCCTAATAGTACCCCCCTACTAATCAGATTTAGAAAATCCCAAAAAAAGAAGAAGGTTACTCATTTAAAAGAAGTTTTCAAAAAGATTTAGAAAATCCCAAAAAAAGAGGAACAAAAAAACTAAAGAAGACTCTCTAGAACCCAAAGCAAATCTAAGTCCTAGTAGGTATTCCACTAGATTGTCTCAGAAAACTTCTTTTAAATGAATAACCTTCTTTTTTGGAATACAAGAGGCATAGGAAACTATGCCACTACAAGCAGACACAGAAAACTAATTAGATTGCATAATCTAGACATAATAGCCATATCTGAACCAAAAATCAAAATTAATAGGTTAAATGGGGTCTGTAAAAAAATTAGAATGGACAATGCAATCTCAAATAAAAAAAGCACCATCTGGATATTATGGAAAGCACACCTAGATTGCAAACTCTACTACGATTCATAACAAATCTTAGTGATAGAAGTAATGGATAAAAGATAAAACAAAAGCTTCCATCTAGCATGCATTTATGCCAAATGTAGTAGGAAGAGATAGAATGGAACTTTGGAATGAACTTAGAATCATATCACAAATGATAAACACACCATTCATTCTAGGAGGAGACTTAATGTTGTCCTAAACCAAACAGAAATATCAGGAGGATGGCCCATCAACCTAGGTCCTTGCACAGACTTTGCAGACACCATAAGGGACTGTAAATCGACAGACCTAGGCTATTCTGACAGCAGATTCACCTAGTGTAATAACCACGTGAATAACAACACAATATATAAGAGGCTGGATAGAATCTTGATCTCAAAGAACTGAATATTAAATGGCCCAGTAGCCAATGTGAAGCATCTTCAAAGGGCCCTCTCAGATCACGCCCCTCTACTAGTCACTCTTCTAAAAAACTCAACACCAACCCCTAGTAGATTTCAATTTCAAAAATTTTGGATTAACCATAAGGATTTTCTGCAACTAGTACAAAACCCTTGGAGCACACTAGTAGATAACCACAATCCATTTGAAATCTTCACTACTAAACTAAAAAGACTAAAACAAACCCTAAGAAAATGTAACAAAGAAGTATATGGAAATGTTTTTCAAAACATTAAACAATCAGAAGATGATATTCTTATCCGTGAGGCAGCTTATGAACAAGCTAAAAATGATTTAGGCAGAATAAAATGGCAAGAAGCTCAGGAACAATTAAAAACAAACCTAGAAGCAGAAGAAGCTTTGTGGAAACAAAAATCACGAATTAAATGGCTCAAACTAGGATATAAAAATACAGCCTACTTCCATAAAACAATGAAAATTAGGAGATGTAAGGCACGTGCATATTCCTTAAAAGATGCAGATGGCAACCTAATAAATAAAGTAGATTGATGGGACGTATGTAACGTCACACTAATGTACAAGTATACACAGTCGTACAAGTAATACCTTACGGGAAGTAAGGGTCATATCCACAGGGAGTAGTCCTAAACATGGTCAATCTATGACTCGACTAAATGTAAACCGAAAGATTAAAAGGGGTTTTTGATCTAACTATTCTAAACTAAGATAAACATAAAGTAATG
>JAOYMZ010000304.1:0-10220 GCA_025802335.1 Pinguicula primuliflora | reverse complement strand
CCAGTTTGATTTGCTCAATTATGTCTTCAACTCCTTCCGCATCAAAACGTATACAATTGTTGTCTCTCCATAAGTTCCACACAGTGGCAGCCCATATGGCTTTCCAGATTTCCACAGTTCGTTTGCCTCGCACTTGGTTCAAATGCTGAGAGAAGTTGTCCAATGGGATGAGATCAGGAACATAGATGGTTCCTATCCATTCATATATTCGCGTCCAAACTTCCTTGGCCTGCTGACAATCGAAGAAAAGATGACTGGCCGTCTCTTCAACCATGGCGCACCAGATGCAGAGCTTATGAGATTCTGGCATATAGACTCCTCTTTTGCAGACATTGTCTATGGTAGGAATCCGATCTTGTAGGAGCTTCCATATGAAGATCTGGATGCGCTTTGGGATGATAGAGCACCAAGCTCGCTGCAGTTCCTTATTCAGGATTGTGTCATCAACAGGAATACTATCATCGAGCAATTTATAGCCTGAAGCTGTAGAGAACATTCCTGACCTATCACCTTTCCAAGTCCACTTATCAGGATCTGTGGATAAAGAAGCTGAGTTCTGTGCAGCATCCAGGAGGACTATCAATCGGTCTTTCTCCCAATCTCTGAGATGCCTGCGGAAGTTCAAAGTCCGTATAGTTGATCCTTCAGATATCACCTCACAGAGAAGTATGTACTTTTCTGATGCTAGCTTATACAGATCAGCATAGGCAGTGGCAAAAGCTCCTTCTCCAGTCCAATTTGTATGCCAGAATAAAGATTTGTCACTTGAGCCCACAGTCATTTGAATATTGTTATGAAACCAGGCAGAGGAGGAAGCTTCATACCAAATGTCCGACCATAACTTTGACATAGCATCTGGTACTGTTATTTATTGGTTATGGGAAGTGAGTGAAATTTTTGTTAGGAATAAGCTGGCCAAGAAAAAGTGAGAGACATTATCTCTGTCTGTTAGCTACTTGACCGAGTCTTAAGTCTAGTTGATTAGTTTGATTAGTTGGTTAGAAGTGGTTTACTCCCCCTAATCATGTGCTAATGTGTTGATTGAGTCCTTCTTCATTCAGCTATATAAAGCTGGTCATGTACATATTTCAATTTAAGAAAATCTTTTCCTTCACTTGTCTTCATTATTCACAGTACAATAAGATAAGTTCATACACAAATCATCTCATGATCCTAACATTTGGTATCAGAGCCGAAGGTTGATCTTGTGTCGGAGGAGGATCAGCAGGCGACATCGAAGGCCTTGGAGTTGGAATTGAAGAGGAATGGGGCCGTGTTTCAAGAAACATGACGTTTCAGTTCAAGCAGAAAGTATCCTTGCAGGACGAACATAGGAAGGGTATTATTACAGCATTTGGCAGTTCTAATCCTCAGAGATCACTGTTAGAAGATGTCGTGAAAAATGCAGGTGGGCTTGGAATACCAGAGATTTTTTCCGGCTTCTACAGATGCTCAGTATTTCAAGAGACGAGGGCACCGTTTCCTGTGATTGGCTTGGGTTTCAATGGAAAGATCACAACCGAATCTTGTCATGTTGTTTCAAGATCCATCTCTGAGCAACACGTTGTCAGCTGCAACTTCCCCAATCCACACAAGTGGGGCCAAAGGCAAATCATCCACCGAAGAGCTAAGATTTTATACTCCTTTCACCTTGATTTCATTCTCATGGATTTCCGCTTTACATCACTGCCTTCGGGATTTTTTTTTGGAATCTATTGAAGTAGATTGGGTCGGAGAATTGGGTTTCAATTGGGTAATTTTGTGGTAAAAATCTTGCATTTGTGTATCGGTGCTGCTACCTAGGATGTTTGTTTGTTGCAGTGTGTTGATCGTGATCTGAGAATAGTTCATATATATGTTTGTTTAATATTCGTTTTTGAAAGAGCAGCATTCCTAGTCTGGGAGTTGTTTGCTTCTTAAAAAAGTGTGATTTGCGGTTTTGTTGTGGGAGAATGGAATATCTTGGTCGTGATTTCCGGCTCAAGAAAGGTGTGGTTGTTGTTTCATCAAATGATCAGAATGGCGATGAATTGGCCCGAATTTGAATCCACTTCTGGTTCTTCCAAGTTCGCATCTATTTTTGATTCAGACACTGCTGATGGACGGAAAGTACTGCCAATTATCCTCAGAGATTTGTTGGATGAAGGCCTCATCAAGAAAGGCCACAAGGGGTTCCTTCTCCGGTCGGGTGGCTAAGATGTTCAAGATGACAAGAAGCCGACATTCATATGCTCAATGGAGATAATCTACGGAAAGAAAAAACATAGTGAATCGGAGGAAAAAAGCTATGTTGTTCCTTTTTTTATATTGATTTATGCTTTATCTGTGATTCCATTTCATTCCATGTGTGGATTATTACATTGCAATGTATTAGGTTTGGAATTCATAACATTTATCTTTACTGATTGTTGACATATTCATAACTCATGCGTGGGTGGTTCCATTGAGTGGAACTTGATGAATCTATGGATGAGGATGAACCGTCACTGCGGTGACATGTTCACTAAGTGAGTCCTGCCAGAAAATGAGGGTAGAGAACTATTGTTCTCCTCATCTGTGGGGGCAGAGGACTATTGTGATTCCCATGTGTGGATGGTCTGACCGTCTTGCCGAGTGAATTGGGGGCTGGTAGAGAATTGGCATAGTTGGCCCTCCCATGCGTGGGATAAAGGGACATGGGCTATATCTGCATTCTTCCCAATTGAGTGGCAGAGGATAGATCCAGACAAGCACTGATTCAAACCTAGCCGAGGGATGTGAGAGAGTAGAGAAATGCATAGCTAGCTCTTCCATGCGTGGGGTAGAGAGACATGTGCTACATTGGCATTTCTCCTCACTTGAGGGGTAGAGGTTTCGGATGCCTAATAGAAAGTTTCTATTTTACCGAGAAAGTGGAGAGAGTATACAATTCACTGGCTGACTCTCCCAACGCGTGGGAGTAGAGAGTCTTTGGCTACAAGAGGATTATCCTCACTGAGGGGCCGATAACAGAAACAGTCGGCTCTCCCAATGCGTGGAGAGTAAAGAGTCGTAGGACACCTTTTGGTTCTGCCGAAGATGGGTAGTAAATGATCATATGTAGCTGGCTTTACCCTGCAGGGC
Organism: Pinguicula primuliflora; assembly: GCA_025802335.1. Taxonomy (NCBI): domain Eukaryota; kingdom Viridiplantae; phylum Streptophyta; class Magnoliopsida; order Lamiales; family Lentibulariaceae; genus Pinguicula; species Pinguicula primuliflora. The sequence continues at coordinate 7,118 of JAOYMZ010000304.1, read as the reverse complement.
TTTGCAGAGATTGAAAGTCATGGTGCTACGGTAGCTGTCTCTCCCCTGTGGGGCCCTGTGGTGCATTGTGAGTTATGGGCTACATGATGATCCTACCCGTCTGTGGGGGCAGGGGGAGGGGGAGGACCATGTGGTGTGACGGAGGATGAGCTTTAGGCTCTTAATGACTCTCTCCCATATGTGGGGGCGTGTGAATCACCTTAGTGAATGTGAAAGTTGACCACCTTACATGAAAGATGTAGTCAATCTTTCTAGAGCATTCACGAAATGAAGGGCATGCGCATGAGCGTGATAAATAAATGCGCAAATGACAATATTGCGGAGTTTGTACACCTCAAGAGTTGTATACGTGATGAGGGGATAGTTACCTGAGCCCAAATGAGTTCAAGAACTAGTTTACTCATGAGTTCAAGAGTTTACTCACGACTTAGTTCACTCACTCACTGGGTCAGTGTTGTATTCTCAATTCACAACTTATCGCACTTGAGTTGGCTGGATATGAGGCAGAATGGTTGATGACTCTACTGGCTGATCTGCCAATGTGGGGGACAAGACATCTCATGTGTCTATTCATTGTGACTCACAAGCAGCCATTAGTGTTGCTAAGAACAGTGTCTACAATGGAAAGAAGAGACACATTCGACTTCGGCATTGAGTGATCAAGCAACTTCAGAAAAATGGAGTGATCGCTCTGAACTTTGTGAGATTCGAGAAGAACCTGGCATATTCTTTCACAAAGGGCTGTCAAGAGTGATAGTTCTTGACTCATCTAAAGGAATAGGATTGAAGCCTGCGGGCTAGGAACTTTTATTTCTATTAGAATAGATTGTTTCATTGAGATTTTTCTAGTTCCTTTTTTGTATTTTTTTTAAAGAATTTTATTAGATGAAGAAACAAGGTACATTTTTTATCCATGCCTGCCTTACACGTGACTTTGCAAGCCATGGCACGGTGAATCGAAAGTAATTTATTAATTTAATAGGAATTAATTGATTGTTACGTCTAATATAATTCTCTACTTAATTATTTTTAGTTGAATATAATTGATCTATCATTTTATAAACTAACAACATTATATTGGTGGACCCACATAAAACACGCATGGTAAAACTCATTAGTTATTAATTAATTAATTATTCATGGAATATCTATACATTTCTGGATGAAATGTATGGACATGTAGAATTATTCTAAAGCTTTATAGTTTGGATTCATCATTTTAATCTTTTAACCACCTGTCTTCGTTAACATTTGCGTTTATAGAGTTTGAGTTCATCCTTTAAAGTTTTAGTTTTTTGTCGTAAAGCTGCGTTAATATTAATTGTGGTCATTAAATAATGTTTATCATTATGATTTATAGAGTTTGAGATTTTAGTTTTTCGACGACAAACTGTCGTAAAATATATTTAAAAATAGAAAATTTTATAAGGTTTAACATTTATAACATTTAGCGCTTACAGTTTATATGATAGAGTTTTAAATTTATACGGCAGCTAAGCCGTCGTAATATTAATTAAAAAAATAAAAATAAAAGATTCATAGGGTTTAACATTTATAGCATTTAGCCATTAGAGTTTATATTATAGGGTTTTAGATCTATACGGTGGCTAAGCCATCGTAATATTAATTTAAAAAATAGAAGATTCATAGGGTTTAACATTTATAGTATTAGGCCTTAGGGTTTATAAAATAAAGTTTTATATTTATACAACAGGTTCACCGCCGTAACATCCGCCTGAGAAGATCCCTAGTATCCAAGATCAGACACCTTATAACCAGACTAATGAAGCGAATCCGGTTAACCCTATGGAAATCGAACCAGAAAACCACCACACTGTTATTAACCTACCCCACCCCAACCCCCTGAACAAAACAAGTTCTCCTTCCAACCACCTAAATATGGAGGAGTTGGACCCTGGCCCAAAACATTCAACTGGATTTTATGTGGGAAAAGAAGGCCGTCTGAAATTTAAAGCAGCAGCGGACACTCCACTTGATATGCATCTCACAATGGTGCTGGGGGATTTACTAGACCCCTGACCAAGGGAGACACCTGATTTTAATTCTAGCTTATCTCACAGCATTCATTTGTAGTTTTAATCGATTCCTATCATTCAAATCCTTTAAATGGCTATTAATCTTCTTTGTTGGAATTGCAGGGCATTGGGAATAATGCAACTCTGGGTACGCTGGATTTTTTTCAACTGACATATAAAGTAGATATAGTAATGCTGCTTGAACTTAGGATCAGTGGGACTGATGCTGACTCACTTATCCGTTCTACTATATTCCCTTTCTCTCAACGTGTGGAAGCAGTGGTTTTTAGAAAATCAGCTCCGAAATAATATTTCTTACGGAAATGTTGTGGGACCCAAAAATTTAAAACCATAATTTTCGGGTCCCACAAAAGTAACAATGCACATGTCTCTTTCATGTCTCTCTGTGCAAATGCTATTCTTTCTGTGTCGTTTTATCTCTTTTTTCTTTTCATTTTTATTTCTTTGCATTTTTTCTTTTTATTTGTATATTATAATATTGTTTATATTTTGTATATTATAATATTGTTTATATTATTATTTTAATAAATTTTTCATCTTTTCAACCATTTGAAATATCTGGTGAAACATTTATCGTTTGGCAAAACGAAAATCTCCATAATTATCAGCACGTCGTGCGCTTTTATTTAACATGTCACTTCATATAATTTCGATTTACTTATTATTTAATTATTTTGTTATTATTTTATAGGATTTAGGGTTTGGATTTTAGGGTTTAAGTTTAGAATTGAGGATTTATAGAATTTTAGGTTTAGTTTTTTGGCGGCAAAGCCGTCATAATATTGATTACCTTTCGACGGCTGAGATCAATGCTGGGGAAATAGGCCATATGCTAGGTATGTAGATGTTGGGGATAAGAAGGGGACTCGGAAAGTGTTTTATTGCTGAAAATTAAGTAATGTACAAATACTCTATTTCGGACTAGCTCGCATGACGACACTAGCAACTGATCATCTATGTTTTATTTTGTTTATCTGTAAGCTCCATTTGAACAATGGAGTCCATGTGTTTATCTATTAATGTCACCCCCAGTGCTTTTGCGAGGAGTATTATTTGTCGGGCTTCCTCCAACACATCGCCTGAACTATGTAACTCAAGAGCACACATACTTGCATTCTTATTCACTTGTAATTTATGCGATAAATATTGATGCCTCTTCGGCCGCATCTGCTCCATTCTGAACTGTCGACATTCACACGCCTTCGTCTTATGCATGAGTTCTCAGATCTGGTATCAACTTTTAGCTTTCGCCGCACAATGTCATCTTCATTCGTTAATTTTGTAACCTAGCAAACTGCATTTCAGCATGCTGTAAGGTTTTCTCATCAATTCTCAACAGGGTTCACAACTCCACACCCACCGTATTGAAGAAGTCTTCCGTCCAATAGTGCAAGGGCTACCTTTTATTTTAACCCAAGCCAGATGAACTAATTTTCCGTCAACCAATCTTCATGACCTGAGGTTATGCAAGCATAGCTTCTCTGCAGTTTTGCAGTGAGACATCAATTTCATCATCTCTTTTGACATTTTAAATCTTACCAATACCTCTCCACCTTCCAATCTAACTATCTCGCTCTCTTTGTATCCTTCAGCTATCAAGATATTCATCATATTTGTCAAGTCTAATATCAGAGATGGGCGCCCGACTAGACATGACTCAAGCCACACTGTATTCTCCGGCATTGGTGTAAATTTAAGTACTTACAATTCGCTCAATAATAGGACCATTGCTGACTTGATCAATGTTGGAACTTGGACCCATACTCAAGTCCAGTCCGAAAATCAGTGAAGGTGCAAAATAGAAGTGGGCTGAAATGTTTAATTTTGATCCCAACATGAAGGAGGTTCTAGACATGATGTAGAAAGAGCAGCAGCCTCCTTCAAGACCTAATTTTGGCTACAGTCATTTTTTCATACAATAGCTTACAGAGAAAACTCTCAAGTTCTTCTTCATTTCTGTTCGCTAGTGTAATTCAGGTGTGTCACCGGTGGCTCCGTGTTGCTAGTTGTTTCGGTGAAGGCTATTCTTAGCCTAAGATCGATTCTTATCGGCGAGTTTGTTGTTAGGGAGGATCTGGTTTTTGCCTTGGTTTAGTAGGGTGTTCTTAACCCAATCTGACGGTTTCCGGTAACCAAGTGATGTGTGTAACTGTGTATCATTGTTCATCGTTGCTTGTTCGAGAGATCAATATACCTGAATCGGCTTTTCTGTGCCGGAGTTCCAAACGTGGAGTAGTCAGAGAACTCGTTCGGCGAATCACGGGCCTTGAATCTTTGTTTTTATATTTCTCCATTTATTTTCTTCAATATTTCAGAACTAATTTTCAAACCACAAAACTCATACAATTTCGTCATAATTCTTGTAGATCCGAGATAAATCTGTCCAAAAATCAATCATTCCTACCTTATCGTTGCTTGTTCGGGCAGCTGCTACCTCCCCTATCAACCTTGCAATGTTTGCATACAGTTTGCAGGTACTGACTCTGCTCTAATTCAGCTTTCGTATTATCTCATTGGAATCTACTGTCAGTGCAAATCTCACAAAATCAAACCTTTTACACAGAGTCTCCATCTTAGGTAGAGCAAATATATCTCTCACCGTCCTGTATTCGCTAAAATACAGCCACATCTCCTTCCTCATCCAAGCTGGAGAAAGATTTGCAACACAGATAGATATTGTAGAGGATCTGAGCTTCTTAATATACGGCGATACTCGATGATATTCCGTACTAGCCACTGTCTTTGATTTCCGATTCTGAACCTCTGTCCATTCCATGTTTGCGAGCAAAGGAACAAGAGCAGAGGAATTTATCACGACGACATGGGATTTGTTGAGTGGAGGTTGAAGGTTAGCAGAATCAGCGACCGGAACAAAATCTTCCTGCCGATCGAGGCTCTAATGGGCCAGCAATACAAAACCTTCAATCTGTATATAAAATGAGAAAGATAAATCACCCCATTTAAATAGTTGCTTAGTTGAAGCTTTTAGATTGTTTGATGCACTGGAGCAGATTGATATCATCCAACAGGCGATCCTTGAATTATGGATTTTTAGTTGGATTGTCTGGGATTCTCTCCATAAGATATAAGTGAATAGGAAAAACCAAGGACATACCTACCACTCTTCCTTGAGTTCCTTCTCAACCCAAACCCATCTCTCGCGCTCGGTTGCCGGTGAAGCAGCCCCTGCCTCAGAATAAGATACCACTAAGAGCCTATTCAGTTCACAGGGCAAAAATGAGAAAAATGAAAATGAAAATGAAAATAAAAATAAAAATAAATTTTACCGCGGAAAAGCAGATAAATAATGGTGCTAAGGCATTATAAAATGAAGAGTATTTGTCTTGCTAAAGGTTACTATGTAATAATGTGATAATAACTTGTAGCCATTATAAAATGAAGAGTATTGGTTCCTCGGGATGCAAACACAAATTTCTTCTTACCTATATCTATAACTTTATTATGTGCTGATTTCCCCAAGTAGGATCGTGACAAGTTTCAAGGATATGGCTTGTTACTTGAGCTGTATCCCTAAGAATGCAGATACAACTTTTACTATTTACAAATGCGCAATATATATCATCGATATAAAATTCAAAGAAATATAGTCAAGATCCATCACCTCATACTATAAAACTTGAGCATTCATCTTCAGTAATAAACTTTTGAGGATCAACAATGACAATGGGTTGACAGAATCATCACTATTCTCACAGCATTTTTAATCTGTATGGGAATCGGAAACCCCCCAAAAAAGATATACAGAATGAAACAGACAATTTTCTACTATTTCGTAATATCTTCAATTACTTGTACTGACATCATGGTTCTTATTCTTATATGTACTGTTCATACCTTTAAAAAAATCCATAAATCTGTTAATAGTTTTTTTTTGGGTAGGTAAAGCTTTCATTAGTATTAACAGTATAAATCTGTTAATAGTACTTATCAGTCAAGTTAACCCAAGGCCAAGAGTGTATCTCCTTTGGAAATTACATTCTCAAGGTAGATAGAAAGAAATTGCGTTACAATATCCTCTCCCAAAACGTATGAACATAAATGATATTTCAGTTATACCTTTTGTAATGATCCACTGTGAACTATTTCGGACATTCTCTCAAGGAATAACATGTGCTTTCTTCAGTCTCCCCAAGGGTTCAGCATTTCTAATATTAACACATTTGTTCTCATTCCAATATAGTACTATAGTAGTATAAAAATGAAATGAATAACTTATACGAAAAGCCATGGCCTAGAAATGCCGAGTTTATACATCGAGCAGGCATTGATCACCCTGCCTTTTGCTTCGAGAAACAAGGCTAATGATTCATAAAATAAAGCTTTACCCAAACAAATTCGGTGCTCCGCCATATCTTTGATGATCATTTCATAATCAGAACTACCATCAATCTATCAATCACGGATGGAAAGAAAAACTATTAGCATACGATCATTTCCAATCAGAATGTAAATCCCAATGAGCAAAATATTGAGGCTTTACACATATGTAGCCAAACCTAGTCCATTTGAACGTATCAAGTGCTTCATAACGATGGGATAGGAGATAAATGCGTCCGAAACGCGAGAAATCATCTATGAAGGTGATGAAATAGGAAGCCCCATGGCGTGTTTTCACGCTCATGGGTCCGCAAATGTCTGAATGTATTAGGTCTAGAGGGTTTTGTGCACGTGTGGCTTTCCCAAATGGCTTTCTACTGGCCTTGTCAGCTAAGCAAGGCTCACATGTTGGCAACTTAGCCGATGTGTGTTCAGGTAAGGTGCCACACGTAGCTAGCCTTTTTAGACGATCTTGGCCAATGTGGCCAAGTCGAGAATGCCATTTGGCTGAGTCTGAAGTATTTTGAGTAATCATAGCATGGGAGAAAGAAATATTATCATAAGAATCATTTAAGTCTAAAACACAAAAATCATTCAAAGAGGATCCGGAACCAAATAAATCGTTTCTGTAAAGAATAGTCAAAATTGCAGGATCGAAATGGAACGAAAAACCAAGTCGAGTCATAGTTCGAACAGAAACTAAAGAACAATGAATAGACGGCA
>JAOYMZ010000303.1:0-10221 GCA_025802335.1 Pinguicula primuliflora | reverse complement strand
AATTCAATGTATGGGCTTTCCAATGGTGCGACCAATTTCGAGAACGGATGGCTAATTGTATCTCATAATTGCATTATATATAAATTATGTACATTTACATTATGTAAATGTATCATTTTTGATCCTTACCCCTTCTTCCTTTAAGTTTGTCTTCCTCTCGAGCTTCGCATTCTACTAATGAATTCAAGTTCTATACATGGATTCACTTTTAACTAATGAATTCATGTTTCATATATGAATTCACGTTCCACTACGAATTCACGTTCCACTAATGAAAGTGGATTTGGTCAATGGGGTGTTCTACTTTCAAATTCAAAAATAATTGTTGTTGTGATAAGATGAATTAGGTTTAATTAAATAAATTAAGGTTATTTTGGTAATTTAGTATTGAATTTGTTATATGTAATAAAAATAAGATTTAAAGTAATTATTTAAACACTTGTGCTAAACACTACAGGTCTAAAAATAAGAAGACGTAGTAGTACTTTTGCGCAAAAGAGACATTTAAATTCATGCTTCTTATTCTTTGTAACAATACTTGGTGGAGTCGGCCGTCAAAAATTTGTTTTAGAAAAGTATTGATATTTTTATTCATTTTTCATATCCAGGTTCCATATGGTTAATCTTTCACATGAGGTTTGAACAAGAGTGAGAGACTAAAAGTTTTATATTTGGAGACAACACTGGGTCTTATTTTGGAGAGAAAACCTCATACTCGTATGCCAAAAAACGTATAACAGATTCGATGTTCTTATGGGTAATCATCCAGGATTCAGATGGTACACCAATTTTTTTCCTTTTGATAAGTGATGCTGGTACACCAATTATTTATGACCCAATGCTGTGAGATTTATGATTTATACAAATGTGTAAGCTCTTTTAAATTGTTTGAGGTTTGTGATTTTCTGCTTCTCCTTCGCGAACATCATGAAATAAGAGAATTATGTTTTCTTAATATTGGTTTCACGGATAAGAAGATGTTTAGATTATATTGTGATATTAATATTATATTATTATTTTATTTATTATTAAAATATTTTTTATTTAAAAAGAATTTTGGACTCCAATTTTTTGGACTTTTAGCCCGAACTCAATTTTTGGGCTAGTCTCACCCTTTCTCCCACATTCGCCAATTTCTCCACCTCTCATCTCAATGAATTATTATTTGTCTATTACAATTTCTTCGTTTTATATATAGCATTTCCCTACATATTATATAAATATTAAATATATGTTCACTTAACAGTTAACACATAAAAATCAAGAAAAACACGACATGGAATATAAGTTGACAATTATAAAATGGAGAGACTGTATAGTTACTCTAAAATACATATTATTGCGTTCATTTTTAATTTCGGTCAATATCACTATCCGTTATCGAAATTGATCATACCGATAGAAAGCCTATACACTGAAAACCAAAAGGCTCATACTTCAATAGAGTTTCAGCAATTTCTAAATCCTAATTAGGAAAAATGCAACGAAATTACTGGTGTTGGACTCGAATGCACTGGGAGTTCTGGTCGAGCAACCTTGAGGAGATGGACAGCCGTTAATGAAATCACATTGAGTCGAGTTTGAGTATTCCGGCTTCATTTCCATTGTCCATAGGACTTCTAGAGCCCACTTCTTCCCCTAATGAGATTGACCGAAGCGAATCAGCTTTCGGCCAACATGATCAGAACGTGACCAGAGGATGAGTTCTCTTAGGCAATACCTGAGTTTGATCATTCTTAAGACATATTTACCAACCGACGAGACATTTTGAAGCTAAAGACCCGAGTGGTTTGGTACGAGATGACAGAGAAAACCTTTTTGAACGGGTACAAATGGGCACAAGTAGTCGGGCAGGTGCAACACCACACATCCCTTACACAAAATATATCAATTCTACCTCCAATAGTTATAAGATGATCAGGATGTGTGTGGAGGACAACTTGAGATCTGAGGATCTAAATCTAACTATCCCGTCAACCCACACATAAACAAGAGTACTAGAAGTATAGGACCTAAAGTTCATTATGAACGTTTGAGCCAACTATATGCACAAGCGGTCCATTGATGAAATTCGATAAAATTAAAACGATACAAAGAAGATTAGTATAGCTCCGGCATAAGGATGACATACATAAATAAAAAAAAACATTATACACATTCTTGCACTTGGAGACATTTATCTCGTGGAAAATTGCACTTGTGTACCAATCATTTTAGAAAATGTCCACCCCTTGTTATCACCGTTGATTTTCAGCGGGCTGCATTGTTGGCTACGTGGTGAGACTCTATTGGTACTTTGACCGTTTAAACAAACTCGCACGCTCCTGGGGCCCTCGCTACCGGGTGGAGCCACGAGGAGACATATTTTCCCACAAACTACACTTTTGTAAGAAATCACAGCAGCCTTTCCCCTTTATTCTGTTTTACATTTCACACAAATTTATTGTTTGGAAACATAAAATAAAAGTTCGAAATTTTATGAGAATTACAAAAGGGTTGCATTGCATTTTACTGAAGTAGTATGAAGAATCGTATGTCTAGTTATATTTTTGTGTTGTGATTAGAAATTGCATCTTCTTCTCAAGGCAGTGATGTGGGAAGTTGGAGGGTCGACGGCGTGCTCGTCAGCGGCCGGAGTAGCTGACGGCGACTGCGGCGGAGATGGTAGCACGGCGGGTAGGAGGAAGCCGTCGTGGAGGGAGAGAGAGAATAACAAGAGGAGGGAGAGGAAGAGGCGGGCTATTGCAGCCAAGATTTTTACTGGGCTACGAGCACAGGGTAATTACAATCTTCCCAAGCATTGCGACAATAATGAAGTGCTGAAAGCATTGTGTGCTGAGGCCGGATGGATCGTGAAGCCAGACGGCACCACTTATCGAAAGGTGAACTTTCACTTTCTTTTCTTTTACAGATAGTTGCTATAATCTCCTTCAATGTGGGTTGCTCTGAAATCCTGTTATTGTTTTAAATTGGATCTTTACCGAGTTGCTTTGCTTGGAGTTTATGTTCAGATCTGTTGAATTTGGATATGGGGTTTCTTAAGGAAAGATCTGTCTCTTTTGATTTATGAATGGATGGTAATGTGATATAAAGTGTTTGATTTAATGCTTGACAGGGATATGAGCCAATGGTAATGGAATTTGTTGGCACTTCTGCTAACATTACCCCAAGTTCTTCGAGAAATCCGAGTCCCACATCTTCCTATTTTGTTACTCCAATCCCTTCTTACCAACCAAGTCCAGCATCCTCTTCTTTCCCAAGCCCATCTCGACATGATGCCAACACTTCATCGCATCCATTCGCATTTCTATTTAATTCAATTCCTCTCCGAACAACAAACAGTGCCCCGGTTACACCACCCCTGTCCTCCCCAACAAGGCTTCTCAACCAGAATTTCAACCTTGAAAATCTTGCCAAAGAATCTGTGACACCTCTGTTTGCTGCTTCTGCACCGGCCAGTCCTACTCGCATTCAGCGTTTCCCCCCACCTCCCATACCGGAATGTGATGTGTCCGACACATCTACGGCTTATTCGGGCCGGTGGATGAACTTTCAGGCTTATGCTATTAATGCAGCAAGCATGGTTCCCACTTCTCCAACTTATAATCTCGTGAAACCTGTGGCTCAACTGGCCCTTGCAAGAGATGATGCGCTGGATAAGGGCAAGGGTAAAGAATTTGACTTTGGGAATATGGCAGTGAAGGCATGGGAAGGGGAGAGGATTCATGAGGTGGGATTCATGGATGACCTTGAGCTCACTCTGGGTAATGGGAGTACTCACATTTCATGAGATTGGCAATGGATATGTCATGACCAAAGCAGCAGTCTTTTTTCAGGGTTGATCTGGATGAATTCAATGCCGTTTCTGGGTGATTTATTCTTTCAAGATTCATCCACTTGTAGCAAGATTTGTGATCTATGTAAGGGCGTTAAGTGACAAATGCACTAACAGGTCGCGAGTTCAAATCCCCTCAACGATATTACCTATCAAAAAAGTGTATAACGATTCACATACTGACCTGTCTACAAGAGCATGGTGTTTCTTGATCATCATAGATACTAACAAGGTCGACATTCAGAAGTTTCAATGCACATAAAAAATTGTGTCAAACATCACATTTCCTTCAATTTTTCCTTAGAGAGAACCTGATTTTTTGAACTCCAATGGTGGCTCGGGGAAGCAGCCCTTCAAGGGATATCGTAGCAATAAAGAAGATGCTTTCAAATGCTGTTCTCTCGATGAAATTGAGGAAAGACGACTGGATCTACTCGTTAGCCTTCTTTTTTCGCTGTAATTGCACATCTGGAATTCAGAGCTGTGTTGCCCAGCAGTGACTCTAAGGGTTCTTGGAAGGACGCAGTTGAAGATCAAACCTAGAGTACCAATAAAACATTACAGTAAACTATAATATTCATCCAAATCTCACAGCTGATACAATGGACTACATCAATTAAGGTCTCTGTTTGAGAAGGCGGTACCGCCGCCTAGGTGCTGGGCGGTCGCCCTCCGCCCTGTCCGAATAGCGCCTAAGCGGCCGCCTAGCCTAGGTCGTCCTGACTGGCCAGGGACCACTGATTATGGCTAAAACATTTTCATAAAACGAAGATATGTCAATGCGGTAATTTCTAAAAACGGGTGAAGCCTAGGAGTTTCATGACATTACCTAACTTTGCGAGTCGATTCACCCATTGTGGAATTCTTTGACCTGTCAATTTGTAACATATATCCATGCAGAAATGGTTGCAGTTCTTTATAATCAAGTGATATGCGTCCCCATTGTAGCAGGCAGCTTGGCGTTCCATGAACTCCCGAACTAGGGACGCATCCATTAATGTAGTCCCTATGAAGATAGATTTTCTGAATCGAAATCCAGGGCATTGTCGGGGTTCAACTTCAAAGACACCACTAGAGGGAAAATCATGAGCTCCGAATGCATATTCTACTCCATGAACTGTGAAAAACATGTGTCATCAGAAGTCACAATTACTGTCAACTTGCATATGCTAGTTGAAGAAACTGTTTTCGGAACATGGGACGATAAAGAAACATCATGATAAAGCCGACGAGCTTACCTTCCACGCCTGAATGAAATATACCGAGACCAGCCCAATAAAGATAGCCATTTACTGGTGTCAAGTCATACACATTGAGATAAACTGGAGTGCTCTTGGCACCACATGAATCTGACTCAACTTTGGAGAAGTAAGAAAACTTTTGAGCTGATTTTTCAGTCAACCGTAGGGGTGCAATTGACTTCCATCCTTTCTTTGATTCAAATTTCATGCTGCAGCAATTGTATGTCAGTCAGCTCCAAATAGCACTTTATGCATCTGGAGAAGGAAGCCTATCACGGGTATAAGAAGACAAATAAAGCAATGATCTTGAAGGATATAAACAGAATCAATACATACACTACACATAAGGAAACTTAGATCACCAAGAAAAATTTCAAGTAATTCTTTCAAAGAACGTAGTAAAGTGCATACTCGTGGGACAAACATATCCGAGATATTAAGAAGAATTAACCTGACTAGAGTTTCTTGAAAGTACTTCAGTATGAAAATGAAATATTTGCAGGATTCCAAGCTGTGGTGCGGGGTGAAGGTACACCCCTAAAATATTTTTATACTTGGACCTGCACTCTGCATCCAGTCCCGAATATTAGGGGTCTAATTAGGGGGTAATAAAGTTATATGTGAAGCGCACCCCCTAGTTAGACGAATTCCGCCACTGATTCCAAGCTGTTTCTACTATAAGCCCGAACACACCGTACACTCACGACTGAAATCAAATGCCAGCATCTTATTTAGTCCTATTTGGTTGGAGATGTAATGTTAACTGTTAGAAATTTCAATATGAAATAGAACTGGCAGAATTAACATAAAACCCTTAATTATGGGGAAAAAAGATAGTCTTGATCATCGACATAAAACTGCACGAAATTGCCCAAAAAGATCGTACATGAACACTAGCACAACATCCTACAGACGAGAGAGCAGTAGCTTCAAGATTAAAATCTGAATCCCGCAAGATCTTATTCAAGAACCGAAATCACAAAACACAAGACAGAAGTAAAGCAAACATTTGTGGAGAAAATTGTTGCCATTTTTCAACAACCAAATGGAGTAAAGAGATGCCGCCATACCAGAAACTAGATAACCCAAGAAACAATCACAGCAAGCGTCGTCCCCGAGGAAAAGATGAAAATACACTTAAAATGAGAGAGATTAAAAGCGAGAGAGATGTTTCGAGATTTGAAGGTGAATTCCATTATCCGATAGCCTAAAGATCCCAGCTTTCACCTGTATGATACCATTTTTCATGGAAACTGGTACTGAAGTTGGCGTTTTTGTGCCCGTGCCTGTGAAAGTGACAGTGGGAGATTCAATTTATTAGCGGCGGAGTGTCCAAATCGTCTTCTACCGACTACCAGACTCCAGGTAAATAGTAAACCAATAAAATCACTTGATAATGCTTACCTTTTTATATCGTAGATCAGGTTGTTTACTAATTACTGGTGAGTGGGGATTAATTAATCATGTACTCCAAATAATCGGCAAAAGCCATAGGTGTCCGATAATTCAATTTATAACCAGCGAGAAATGATCTAAATTTCTTTAATTAATCGCTAAAATCATATGAAATTGGACCAAAAGTAATTTTTAATTCATGATATGATATGATATGATATATACATACATACATACATATAGAGCTTAACCAAAAAAAATGATATGTACATCTAGAGTCCAGTTCTTATGGATAGTTTTACTGTGGTCAGTTTTTTCAATCCGTGTACAATTTTTTCGTGGCACCATCTATTTTCGAAATTGGTCGCACCATTTGAAAGCTTATACATTGTAGATGAAAACGCCCATGCTTTGGTCCAGTTTTCGGCGACATCGTTGTCGGAAATTTCTAAAATTCTATTTAGGACTACTTAACCCAAGGAGATTTATAATCCTCCGTTAAACGGTGATAACATCGTCGGAATATCACCAAAACTTGAACATATACAATTCAATGTATAAGCTTTCCAATGGTGCGATCAATTTTGAAAACGGATCAACGAATTTCAACCAACCGCTTATTTACCCAGATTTTGTTGAAGCTTTCAAGTGAAGAATGAATTTGGGAGAATATAATTTCCGTTAACCGAAATTAACAAAAACGAACACAAATAATTCATAAACGAACAGAAATACGCAAAGAAACCAAATTCCATACCCTGATTTTGCTGAAACTTAGAATATAATTTCCGTCTTTTCCGCAGGCGAATCAATTTCATGAAACCGGAAGCAATAGTGTTGCCAGAAACCTCACCGGCGACAATTAAAACTCCGAGTTCTCCATCTCTCGCACTTCTTCTCAAATTTCCGGCGACAATTTCATGCAGGGGCAAGTTCGAGGTGGGTCTCTTCGTCGGAGTTGGATGGGTCGTCATCGGAGATGGAGGGTCGTCGTCGGAATTGTATGGGATAAGGTGGAGGAGCACGGTGCGAGGTTGTGGTTGAGGTTTGTGGCAGCGAGTTCAAGGTGTCTCTCTTCGTCGGAGTTGGAGGGATCTTCAACGGAGTTGGATGGAGGGTCGTCGGAATTGGATGGAGGGACGTCGGAATTGGATGAGACAAGGTGGAGGAGCACGGCGGCGAGTTAGATGTGGAGGAGCACGGCGGCGAACCGATTGCCATCAATTTTTGGAAGAAGAACCTGAAAAGAAGGAGAAAGCGTGAAATGGAGGAGGGTGTTCAGTTTTTCTTTTTTAAAGTTGGATTAAATTCTAGCCGGTAGATCAAAATGGAATCAAAGAGTGAGATTTGAGGATAAAAATTGAGGGGTACGGAGCCGCCCCATTTTTCGATAGGCATGTTACATCAATTACATGATGCATAATTATTTAGGCGGAACTAGCCCTAGCTGATATATTAAAAATTTGAGGGGTTAATTATTTTTCCTAATGTTTTGTTAATATAAATAAATTTTTTTGTCAAAACTACAAAATATCTAATATAATAGAAAAATAACATACATCAAAATAATTAACAAATATAAACAATAAAATATCTAAATATACTTCTCCACAACCACTCTATTATAGAATTCATCAATAACACAATTTGAATCAATTTCATTATATAATTTTTGTTGAATATAAACGACAGTGATGTTTTATTTTATTACGAAGAACATTATATATTTTATAACTGAAAATGCATATCATATTGTTTCCAGTAGTGACGGTAAAGGTCAAAATAAGGTGAACAAGTTTTTCAATGGAATTTTAAGCTTGCTTACCGTGTCTTATTTGTAGTCAATCTACAACACATCTCGAAAATATTTGACAAATACTGAAAGTTATCTTTAAAAAGTATATCATACTTTTAATGTTGAAGTTGGGATCTCGAATTCTTTTCAATCTACTTTTGAAAATATTCTTTCAACGTCTCAACATCTTGTCCAACCAAAATATTCTGGTTATCCCTTCTTGAATTATAAATATTTTACGACAAGAATCTAACATTTTGCAACCGACCTTCTTCTGACTCTAAAATGCTCATTTGTTGCCATGCCGGAAAGTTTTCAAGTTGGAGGTGATCTGCTAAACTCTTTTTGACATTTGTTACCTTTCGGTGAGGCGCAAACAAGTGAGACTTCCTCGGCATCGTGAGTGGTTATGGGCATCGTCAAATAGAGCAGCAACATACTTCTGATCCCAACTAACTACTAATCTACTACGACATTCTCTCTTGTTAACCCCCGACGGTATTATACGGTTTGTTGTTTGATCTCCTCAATCCTTTGCTACAAACGAACCATCCCCAAGTTATGACACTCTCCTTTATTTCGCAATCATTAATTCGTGTACTGTAACCAACATCCTTATCATAGTTGTTATAAAATAAGTAACCAGGATTTTTTCTGCTCCAAGTTATAACATCCTTCCAAATGTAATTGATCAAGTAGCCAGGATTTTTTCTGCTCCAGAAGGAACGCTGCCGAATAAAAAGCACACAGTCCTGAAAAGTGATCTATGTCGTTGGATTTTCATCCGACGACATAGATTGAAGAAGCAAAATTAATTACAAGAGGTTGTCAACCAGTGTTCGAGAAGGCGGGCGGCGTAGGCGGGGCGGCCCCTGAGAAAGTTTGACAATCAAATTAACAAATCAGAAGCATGAAAAATGAGTACTAAACATTGTTTTTCCTCATTCGTAAATCTTACCAGCTTCGTAAACTTACCAGGTGGGCCGTATTAGGTCAGAAAATGGAACCGTACGACTCTGTGGAAAAACCATACCGGCCTGAAGCTTGCATTGAGACGAGTCGTACGGTGTTCATAAATCGCAAATCAGATGCCGTTTACCCCGTGTTCATATAGTTTAAAGTTGTGGTTGATCCGTAAAATTAGATTTCGATATAATTAGAGTCTTTTTTCGTAAATTCGGTGGTGCTGGTCGCAAAAACGGATAACCGAGCGCAAAAATACACCTTTTAAAAGTTTTTCAATAAATCAACAAAATTTTCTTTCTTTTTTTATCAAATATATTGACTAAGTAACTCAATTTGAGTAAATATCAAATCTACTATTATTCTATACATATTACTTTATTTTTCAAAACACAATCTTTTTTTTGAATTTTTTAGATTTTTTTTTGGCAATTGGGCGGCCGCCCCATGGGCGAGGCGGCCGCTCCGGGCGCCGGGGCGACCACCCCACCGTCGAGACCGCCTCACCACTCCATTTAGCCAAAAAACGGGGCAGCAGGGGTTTTTTGGCAAACAAGTCGGCCGTCGCGGCGACCAACTTCTACAACGTTGCTGTCAACAAGTTTTCTAACGGCGTCACGACAGATCCTTTAACTGAAGAAAACCTTCCGTCAACAAGACGAAGACCAAAACCTTCCGCCAACAATTCAAGATTAATGACTATCCCGCGAGCTGAACTGGGGAAAATTTTTGAATGTGCCACAAAATGCCGTCTAATTTTTGAAATTGTCATCCATCGGTCTTTGGAAGACCGGTAGTGATTAAGATTCGTTAATCACGTAATTAAGAATATGTCAGACATTCAGAGACCGGTACGTTTAAAGAATTATTTTTAATACATACCGGTCTTAAGACCGGCATGTATTAAAAATAATCTTTTAAGATATTAAAGTTTTTAATATATATTAATTTTATTTTTATTGTTAATGAATTGATATATATTTATAAACGCG
>JAOYMZ010000302.1:0-10221 GCA_025802335.1 Pinguicula primuliflora | reverse complement strand
ATCCTTGCGTGTGTCTTGGTCCTGGTGTGTCTCAGTTTCCGGATCTTTGCGCGTGTCTTGGTCCTGGCATGTATCAATACTCCCTGCTCTTTTTCGCGCTTGTCCTCAAGCGCGAAGCCGGGGTAAACTCGCGCTAAATAATGTTGATCTTCCCAAGTAGCCTCATTGGGGGACAAACTTTGCCACTGGATTAAGAGCTGGTGTGAATCGGATGTACTACGATGATCCAGCACAGCGTGAGGCAGTGGCATCGGTTTGCCTTTGCACAGGTGTGGCAGAGTTGGAACGGCTGGAGGCTCGCCTTTGAATGCCCGGAGTTTGGAGATATGGAACACCAGATGCATCTTGGCCTGTGGAGGAAGAATGAGGCGGTATGCAACTTCTCCAATGCGCTCACTAATCTGGAATGGACCGTAAAAGACATGGACTAATTTTTTGCTATGACGATTGCCCAAGGAGGTGTGCCAATAGGGTTGTAGTTTCAATAGAACCCACTCCTGAGTCTCAAACCTGACATCCCTGTGATGGTTGTCATAGCGTTGTTTGAGTCTGTTTTGTGCCAGTAATAGTCTTTCGCGGAGTTCTGCCAATATCTCATGTCTGGTTTTGAGTTCCTAATCGACAGCTGAGAGCTGGGCCTTGCCGGGAACGTAATCCAGGAGGCGTGGTGGTGCTCTGCCATATACTGCTTCAAAAGGAGAGGTGTGGAGCCCAGAATGGAAGTTGGTATTATGCGCATACTCGGTCCATGGTATCCATTCGCACCATTTCTTAGGGTGTTCTCCGGTGAAGCAATGTAGGTAAGTTTGCAAGATGCGATTCACCACTTCCGTCTGGCCATCGGTTTGTGGGTGATAAGCTGTTGAGAATTTCAGTGAGGTGCCGCTGAGTTTGAAAAGCTCAGTCCAGAAGGTGCTGGTAAAGGTGACGTACTGGTCGCATATAATTGTCTCTGGTAAGCCATGGAGCCTAAAAATTTCCTGAAAAAACAGTTTGGCCACAGAGGCCGCAGTATAGGGGTGAGCTAATGGTATGAAATGTGCCATTTTACTAAACCTGTCAACCACCACCATGATCATTGATTTGCTGTGCGAAAGAAGCAGACTATCCACAAAATCCATGGAGATGTTGGCCCAAATCTGAACTGGGACTGGGAGGGGTTGTAATAGGCCTGCTGGTTGGAGGTGGATTGATTTGTTCCGTTGGCATACGGAGCAGAGTGCAATGAAATCGGTAATCTGTGGTTTCATCTGCGGCCAAAAGAAATTTGCCTGGATTCTCTGAAATGTTTTAAGGAATCCTTCATGAAACAAGTTATGCACAGTCGAAATAACTAAATCAGGATAAGGGCATTCAAGGGGAAGGTAAATGCGATTTTTGTACCACAGGAGATCATCCCTCCAGCTCCATGGTTGAGAATCAGCGGATGGAGTATGATTGGTGCGGAGTTTCAGTAATGTCGGGTGATTGCGAAGGCCGGATGTGATAGTCTCTATTAGACCGATGAGCGACATTGAGCAGGCACGTAATTCAGGAGAGTCCATGCCTTTGCGGGAGAGTGCATCTGCTACTTGGTTATCCCGGCCCGCCTTATATTCGATCGTGAAGTCATAGCTGAGGAGTTTACTCATCCAATGTTGTTGGGCCACGGTTGCGACTCGCTGCTCTAGTAAGTACTTGAGGCTGTAATGATCCGTTTTGACAATAAAAATGCTGCCCCACAGGTAGGTGCGCCAATGTTGGACGGATTTTGCTAGTCCAATCAGTTCTCGGTCATATGCAGCTAATCCAGAATGACGGGCGCTGAGTTTGCGGCTGTAGTATGCGATAGGGTGGCCTTGTTGCATTAACACCGCTACAATACCTATGTCGGATGCATCGCACTCCACCACGAAGGGGATAGTGAAGTTGGGTAGTTGCAAGACGAGAGCTGATGACATCGCGAGCTTGAGTGCTTGGAAGGCATTATTAGCATCATCGGACCATTTGAAAGCGTTCTTGCGTAACAAGGCTGTTAGAGGGGCTGCAATGCTACCATAATTCTGTACAAACCTGCGATAGTATCCGGTGAGGCCGAGAAAGACCCATAAACTTCTGATATCCAATGGGCATGGCCAAGAGGTCATCGCATCTATTTTGGTTGGATCGACTTCCACCCCTGCACCCGATATGAAATGTCCCAGATAAGCTATTCTTTCAACTCCAAATTCACATTTGGACATTTTAGCAACCAGGTGATGTTCCTATAATTTGCGGAAGGTTAGTTCCAAATGGATAATATGATCGGACCAAGATGGACTAAAAACCAGAATGTCATCAAAAAAGACTAAAAGAAACTTCCTGAGATACTCCCCAAAAACGGAGTTCATGAGAGATTGGAATGTCGCCGGTGCATTGGTGAGGCCGAATGGCATAACCAAAAATTCGAAGTGCCTATAATGTGTTTGAAATGCTGTGAGGGGAATCGACGAAGGGAGCATCCAGACTTGATGATATCCTGCCTTTAAGTCCAATTTGGAAAAAAAAATTGGCTTACCCTAATTCCTCCAATAATTCTTCAACGACGGGAATTGGAAACTTGTTCTTGATGGTTATTTGATTCAGAGCTTGGTAATCGACGCACATCCGCCTGGTGAGGTTCGATTTGCGGATGAGAAGGACTGGTGAGCTGAAAGGAGAGCTGCTAGGTCAGATCCATCCCTGTTCGAGCAATTCCGTGCACAGTTTTTCGATCTCTGTCTTCTGCCCATGGGGGTAACGATAGGGACAAGTATTGACAGGGTCGGAGCCCTGCTTCAGCACAATGGTGTGATTGCATGGGCGTACTGGTGGAAGTCCCTGGGGTTGGGTAAACACCGTCTGAAATTTCTGTAAGAGAGCTGCCAAGTCTTCTTGAACCTGTACTGCTGCGATGCTGGTATCTTCAATGGGGGCCTAGATTCCCAGTAGTGTGGTGGGCTGGCCTTTCCAGGAGAAGGACATTCGATATAGCTCAAAGTTCCATAATATGGGGCCCAAACTGTGCAGCCAGTCCGAGCCCAACACTGCATTGAACCCACTTAACAGTAGAAGATAAAAGGTTAGAAAAAATGATACTTTACCGAAACAAACCTGGACGTGATGGACTGGGCCTGGGCTGGGTACATTCGCCCCGTTGGCGACGGTGACTTTGGTTTTTTGACCCAACGACTTTGGTTGCAAGCCCCGTTGTGCAGCCTAGGTGAGGTCGAGAAATGAGTTGGTGCTATCGGAATCCACCAAGAAGATTAAGTCACTGCCTTTAATGGTTCTGGCGAGCTTCATGGTACTCTTCCCTGTAATTCCTGTGAGTGCGTTTACAGATATCTCTACCTGTTCCCAATCCTCGCCCTCATCTTCTTCATCGTCTCCGTTGAGTTCGATGCAGAATAACACCTTACATGTGTGGCCTTTAACCCAATTTTCGTCACATCGGAAACAAAGTCCCTGTGCGCGGCATTGGGCAACCTGTGCGGCTGTGAGTCGGTGCTTGTCGGGCGGGGGTAGACGAGGGGGAGGTGGTGGATGAGGGGCGCGACGGGTTTCCCGTGCGCCACCGGGCGGGGGGTTGGGTTTGTGGTCGCCCGTGCTTCCCCTGGCGTGCTGGTTCCTGGACCTACAAAACCATAAAAAGAGAGTTTGGTCTGGACGTCGCGAGCCATGGTCATCGCTTCATAGATTGTTTGGGGCCGGAGGAGACAGAGGTCAGCCGTGATGCATGGATCCAGGGCCTTACAGTAGAGGGCAATTTCCGTTACCACCGGCAAATACCCCACCGTAATGGTGGCTGCCATGTCATTCCAGTGCCTGTTGAATTCTTCCACCGTGGAGGTTTGCCGTAGAGAGACGAGTTCGGCCATGGGGTTTATCCATCCAGGGTTGGGGGCGTACTGTTGTTTAAAATGATAGCCGAATTCTTCCCATGACAACCCTGGGTAACGGATGTTAGTGGAGTACCACAATTGTTGTGCTTCCCCAATGAGGTAATAGGAAGCATACGCTACTTTTTCCGGTGCCGGAATTCTCAGTCGGCTGAAGAAAGTGTTGCAACGAATGAGCCAGGTTTCACCCGAGTCTCCACTTGTGAATGTCGGAAACTCCCACTTTAGATTCCAGCGGTTGTCGTATCGGAGTGGGTTGCTGTACCAAGCCTCAGGAGGTCCCTTGAAACTGGGTAGGAATGGCAGTGACTCGTCCGGGGCGGTCGACGGTCCACCGGGCAGCCAGAGTGGGGGTTGAAGGGCGCTAGCTATTTCAGCACGAGCGCTGATTTCGGACAGTGGATTCGCTAGAGCAGGGGGTGGTGGTACGAATGGGGTTGGATCCGGCCGAGTCACTTCCAATTCCGTGGTTTCCTTGACCGTTTGACCTTCAGTTTGGGGGTGCGTTGACTCGGTCGTCTTCGTCGGACTAGGGTCGGCGGCTGTCGATTTTTTGCTCGGGGACAGAGATTCCACCGCATTCAGCATCCGAGACTCGAATGATTCATGCCGCACTTCGTAGGAGTCCTGTCGGAGAAGCAGGTTACTGTGTGAGGCGGTCAACTGCTCCACAGCCCTCATCAATGCTTGGAGTTGAGTACCGACACCACCATTGTTCACCGTATTCACGTCATCAGTCATCGTTGGAGAGGTCCGGGTCACGAGTCGCTCTGATACCAAATTGATACAATCCCGGGATCTTGCGCGTGTGACCGGACCAGAATAACCAGCCGAAGCTGTTGGGCAACCGGCTAGAGATGCAGGACTTGGTAGCCGCTTAGATTTTTGTTTCCGAGCTATGATTGTAATGAAGAAGATAATGAACAGAAATGAGGGAGTGCGTAGTCTCCCTTTGCAATTCGATTTAACTTCTCAAAATGAGGTAGCAGTACAATAATCATCAGTGTTCTCTTCTTCTTCCTACGACTTCTATTTATACAAAATAGATAATCTAACCGTTAGATAAGCAACGGTCACAAAAAGAGGTCACTGTCTTCTCTAATCTTGAGAGTTGTTCCTTGAATGTTTCTTTGTCTTTTTCCGGTAGTAGACCAAGGTTTTTGGATCCTTGCGTGTGTCTTGGTCCTGGTGTGTCTCAGTTTCCGGATCTTTGCGCGTGTCTTGGTCCTGGCATGTATCAACTGCCCACGGATTTTTTTGATGCTCTACCATGCTATCTCCAGAAGAATTTATACACAGCAAGCGACAAGCATTGGCACCTAAAGTAGTCCTCATTTCAGAGAGAATTTCCGTAGTTCTGCATAAAAAATAATGAAAATAAGGAACCGATGTTATAGAATTCAGATACAGATATCAAGAGGCCCTATTGAATTTAAGATCCCAAGAGGAACAGCTTTTCTTTTGAGAAGAGAAAACTAGGCAGCAACACTGTTCAATTTGTTTTTCATTCTTTCAGATGTCATCGGAAGTGCATAAAGAATTACTATACCCTATTGATTGAACATACCAAGAGAAACAATTTTCAACTGTCATATTTAGTCTCCTTACTTACAAATTTAAGGAACCCTAGGATCTATACCATTATCCGTTATGGAATGGGGGTTAGGCTCCATTTACAAGAGACTCTAGGATATTCTCAAACTCTGACTGGAGTTTGAAACCTTCAGGCTAATTGGAGAGAAACCATGACCTCCAACTATTTAAAAGTAGAAAAAAAAATTCATTTAACTTCAAGCTTCCTGTCACTAGCCATATTTGTCAGGAAGGTTTATGACAACAAACAAATATACAGAAAATATTTAAGGGAGGCATATCAAATATATTGAGATATCTGACTAGCATGTAATATAAATAAAAGGCCCAAGGTGAGAAAGATCACAATATACTTTTGAAGCATACCCTCTTGATTATCATGTACCAACAAATAATGCTTCAGAATTTTTGGATCAATCGCACCATCATTTAGAAGAGAAGGCAACTGGTTTGTGGTGAAGAAGCCAGAAAACTTGTTAATCGGTTCTTCATCATTTGATGAGACTGCAACAAGACCTATGTGCATACACGAAGTCCACAGAAAATAATATGCAATTATTCAAGGTACTAAAATTTTCACCATGCAATCAACAAAAAATTGGAACAGTAATCCCCAAGCTGAGTAATTGTGTAATTAAATAAATATGTAATTTCTCCACCGCATACCATCCTCAAACCGATGATCAGACGGAAGTAGTTAATTGTATTTTGCAGACCTATTTGCACTGCTTTACAGGCAATCATCCCTCCCGCTGGACGGACTGGATCGCATGGTCGGAATATTGCTATAATACTAGCTATCAGTCATCTCTTCGAACTTCCCCATTCCAAGCTGTCTATGGCAGGCCTCCTCCAAGATTGCTAGACTACACACCAGGACTCGCAGAAGTTGAAGCCGTGGATCAGGAACTCTGTCTGCGTCATGAGATGTTAGTTGATCTGCGCGACAGATTGCTCCAAGCACAGAACCGCCTCAAGCAGCGCTATGATGCTGGTCACAGGGACGTCTCATTTACATTAGGCGATTGGGTGTTGCTTAAACTCCAACCCAATTGCCAGACTTCGTTAGGTAATCAGCACACCCGGAAACTCCCCCCGGTTTACTTTGGTCCTTTTCAGGTGCTCGAACGCATAGGAGCTGTTGCTTATAAACTGGACCTGCCTCCGGACTCGCGCTTGCATCCCGTTTTTCATGTCTCCAAGTTGCGGATATTCAGATGATCTCCACCAACAACCCCCAAGCTTCCTGTCGTCCATCAAGGCTGTGCACAACCAAAGCCACAAGCAATATTGGATCGCCGGACGTTTCGCGAAACTCCCCAGTTGCTAATACATTGGCAAGGTCTGTCCCCCACTGAAGCATCGTGGGAAGATGCTGCCCGTATTCAGCAATTAGATTCCCAGTTTGCTGTTGAGGACAACAACAGTTTCCGTGGGGAGGGTATTGGTACAGATGTACCAGATCCGGCAAGTAGGGAATGGGTTTACTCACGAAGGTTGAAATCTGGATATTGAGATTAAAGCATGAATTATGGATTGCTATCAGAATACAAGGTCAGCAAGAAGAATGGTGATATTAGAAAGAGAATTGTTACATTAGCTTTTTACATAAGTACCCCTTGTACACCAATCTATAAATACAGGTTGGATGTGCCACAAAATGGCGTTCAATTTTTAAAAATGTCATCCACCGGCCTTCCAGAGATCGGTGGGAGGCACCGGTCTTTGGAAGACCGGTATCTCGAGACACTGGTCTTCCAAAGACTGGTTATCATTAAAATTCTTAATCACAAGGATTAAGAAGTATCGGTCTTTGAAAGACCGGTACTGGGCAAAATAAGAAACAACAACAAAAAACTATGGCGGAACTACACGCGCGTGCTAGCTGTTCTTCAAGCAGTTTGGGTGAAAACACAAAAAACAAGAACAGCAAACATCGATTTTGTCAGCAGGCTTGCTGCTGTTCTTGTTTCAAGTCATCACGAAATCGCTCACAGAAATGGCTCTTTTTCTGCATTTTGGTACCAACACTTTTACGGATTCGGAATGGGGAACTTGGCACGCAGATCCTTTGGTTTTCAACCCAGTTTCTTTAAATGCTTCGCAATGGGTATCAGTGGCTAAAGATTCTGGCTTTTCTAGAGTTGTACTCATTGTGAAGCACCATGATGGATTCAGCCTTTGGCCTTCCGAGTACATTGATTATTCTGTGAAATCCAGTAATTGGAGGAATGGCCCGCGGATGTGGTTAGGGAGTTGGTTGATGCTGCAAGAATTGCTGGTATGGATTTGGTATTCTCAGAATTATCTTCAAAATCATTCTTGGCAACGCGATCATGACTTGTTTTGCTGTCTTTCTTGCTGTTTCTTGTTTGCTGAGATTAGAGAAGTATGGTGAGATATGGTGAGATTAGAGAAGTCTGGCTGGATGGTGCAAAAGTTGGGCGGAAATCATGGATCTGGTAAGCACATACAGGCTTGCTGCCTGCTGCTCGAAATCGATGGTTGCTGTTCTTGTTTGTTGTGTTTTTACCCAGACTGCCCTCGGTCTTTGAAAGACCGGTACTGATTAAGAATTTTAATGATAACCGGTCTTTGGAAGACAGGTGTCTCGAGATACCGGTCTTCCAAAGACCGGTGCCTCCCACCGGTCTCTGAAAGATCGGTGGATGACATTTTCAAAAATTGGACGCCAATTTGTGGCACATCCAAAAATTTTCCATAAATACAGACCATGTACAGTGACGAATTAATCAATGAAGCATTAAGTTTTCCTTTCTACTTATTTTACAGTTTTTAGTATCAAAATAGGGGATCAGATTCTCTCCCTTCCTCCAAGCAGTTTCCTCACATTCCAACTATCACCATCGGTCGCCGGACCAAGCATCGCTTTCGAAGCATCACCGCCAACATCTTTCCGACAGATCTGGCTGAGGTCCCCTGTACCGAGAGCGATCCGCCTCCTTACCCCGGCCCCGTCACACGTCTGCGATCCAAGAATCGTACCATAAAGCCTTACAGCCACTGAATGGTCGAAAGCTTCATGTTCAGAGAAGGAGACAGTATTTATAAGCTCTTGGTTGTAATTCTGAAACCATGTTTGTTCCGAAACTGCACACAAAAACTAATAATCACTTACATTTCTAGTTAATATTGTCATTGGATCACTCAATGAAGTGACAGATCATGCAAATTTTATTCATCAATCAAGGAATTGTAGTCGATTACAGCAGAAATTATTTGCATACGGTTCTAGGACAGGCACATAGATATGGATATCTCAACTCTGACAGTTCATTTTATTTTTTGCTTCTCTGTAGCTATTTCCTGGGAAGCACGGATGGAGTACCCGTACCGGGTACCCCGTAGGTACCGGTACGGCACCGGTACGCCACGGGTACGTACCCGGTACGGCTAGGGTATGGTGGGTACTTCGAGTAGAATGGGTACGTCGCGGGTACGGCAAGGGTATGGGAATGGGTACGACAACTAATTAAACGTTCGTCTTGTTCCTCTTACCATCCAAAAAACAGAAATCGAAGTTGCCCTAGAGTTCTTGTTGGTCCTTCGACCTTGCCGGATCTGAGACAATAGAAAACAAAGTCAGTGTAATACACAGACCTTGCCGGAGCAGACACTGATCTTGCGAAAACTCAGCCACCAGGTGAAGATTAAAGAATCCAATCGGTGAGAATGAAGCAGAACACTGCTATAGGACAGGAGAATCACTCAATAGTGGCAGACAACGAGATATAATCGACCGAGTAGTGCAAAGTGACGAACAAACAAGAGGATTTCTTCTGTGTAGTCGATAGAGTTTTCACAATAGAGAGAGACGGCAGTCAGAGAGAGAAAAAATAGACCGAATTGTCTCATCCCCTAGGATTTTGGGGTATATCAGTGGTAAGTGTATGGGCTCAATCAAACAAAAACAGTAAAGGGCCCAAAAATAGAATTGGATCCAAGCTCCACAATTCGAAGGGTCTGATTGGTGTTTATTTAGGCAAATTTATTATTTATTTATTTTTTTATTTTTAACGTACCGGTGCCGTACTCGTACCCTATATTTTCAAGAAATGTCGTACCCGTACCCGTTCCGGTACCCGTACCCGTACCCGTACCCGTACCCGTACCCGTACCCGTGCTTCTCAGGCTATTTCAGATATAACCATAGAGGGAATTTATGCTTACTGTCCATTAAAGATTCAATCTCAGGTCCCGTTGAACGCAGCTCTGTGTCATCCATCTCTCCCACAAGACTGATAACTTGTCCTTGGTATCCTGGACCAACATCAATAAGATATGGGAAAGGGTGGCAAGAAGATGAAAGAGAGAAGCGCATTATTCATAAAATACTGATTAGAAAAAAAAACATAAAAGCTAGAGAAATGATGAATGTAGCTTCTGGTGGGCATATACTATTTATGAGCATTGGTATACATATGCAAGCATGTGTTGTAAACACAGACAGCGAATTCTAACATGTATATACAAACAATACAAATGAATGTGTTTAAACAGAAGCATAAATCATAGTGAAACTCATATCTAAAAAATGCATATATGTGTAGATGTATGACATATAGAGACCCTTGCACCTTGACGTTATAGGCCAAAAATGCATATGGTTACTGATCCACATTATTGCAAGTATTGTTGGAAAGGAAAAGTCAAAGGAAGCATGCTCAATAAACATGCTCAATTATGAGGAGACAAGGATTAGACAAGG
>JAOYMZ010000301.1:0-10222 GCA_025802335.1 Pinguicula primuliflora | reverse complement strand
GCCACTTCAAATTTTCGCACACGTGAAAGACATATAGCCCACCATTCTGACCCGTAGAGTATCGCCGGTCGTATAACCGTTCTATAAAATTTTTTCTTTAACTTGAGTGAGATTTTTTTATCCCATAACACTCCAGTAGGCGACTGCCATTTCATCTATCCAACCTTGAGGCGATGGATAACGTCATCTTCCACACATCCATCCTTTTGTACGATGAATCCTAAATATTTGAAACTATCTTTCTGTTGGAGGGTCTGGTTCGCAATCATAACTTCCATTCTATCTTCCTCCGTTTCATTGGCAAAATTGAATGTCATATACTCCATTTTCGAGCGACTCAGTCGGAGGCCCTTAGCTTCCAATGTCTCTCTCCAACTCTCCAACTTAGCATTGACCTCCTCCTTCGTCTCAGCCACTAGGATAATATCGTCCGCAAACAACATACACTATGGTACTTCATCCTGTAGATCCTAAGAGAGTACATCCATAATCACTGCGAACAGA
This sequence comes from Pinguicula primuliflora, assembly GCA_025802335.1. Taxonomy (NCBI): domain Eukaryota; kingdom Viridiplantae; phylum Streptophyta; class Magnoliopsida; order Lamiales; family Lentibulariaceae; genus Pinguicula; species Pinguicula primuliflora. The sequence goes on along the minus strand of JAOYMZ010000301.1, from coordinate 9,718 downwards.
AACGGACTCAGTGCTAACCCTTGATGTAATCCTATAACCACTGAAAAATACTTTGTTTCTCCCACTAGAGTTCGCACACTAGTCTGCGCACCCTCATACAGATCTTGTATAGCACTCACATGCATCTATGAGACCTCTTTGGTTTCTAAACATTCCCAAATAACCTTTCGTAGAATAATGTCATATGCCTTTTCTAGGTCTATAGAGACCATATGGAGATTCTGTTTACGTGTCCGGTATTTCTCCATTAGCCGTCTAAGGAGATGGATTACTTCTATCGTCGACCTCCCTGAAATGAAGCCAAATTAATTCTCCTTCACTCGCACTTCACTCCGTAGTCTAAGTTCAATAACTCTCTCCCACAATTTCATAGTATGACTTAGGAGTTTAATACCCCGATAATTGCTACATTATTGCACACCACATTTATTCTTATAGAGTAGAACTACTACGCTATTTCAACACTTCTCTGGCATTTTTCCTGTCGTCAGAATAATGTTAAAAAGAGTCGTTAGCCACTTAACTTCTATGTCTTCTAAACACTTTCACACTTCAATTGGTATGTTGTCTATCTCTACTGCTTTCGCTCTTCCCATCCTACTGCTTTCGCTCTTCCCATCCTTTCGACAGAGGAGGCTCCTTTCACCTCTTCTGTTGATATCTGGCTAACCATGCATTGATTTATGGATCGGTGTACCTACCCATTCCCTACACAGCTACTATATCCACGTATTTTGTTAAACAATTTACTATAGTATTATTCCCACCTCACTCTTATATCCCCCTCCGAGAAAAGGGTTTTACCGTCCTCATTCTTGATAAATTAAACAATATCAACATCTCTGCACTTCTGAACTCGTGCTTTGCCAACCTGTATATATCTTGCACCCCCTTCTTAGTATCCAATCTCGCATACATACCCTCATATACCTTGCTTTTAGCTTTTACCACTGCCCTTTTTGCTTCGATCCTTACTTGACGGTATGCCTCTTTTCATTGCATCCTCTCCCCATCCCAATTCGCTGGCATAAGTTGCCTAAATTTATCTTGTTTGGCTTTAACTTTAGTTTGAAACTCCTCACTCCACCACCACACTTCTCTGTCAAGCCTCACTCTACTGGATGATAATCCTACTACTTCTTTAGCTATGTCCCTAATGATATTAGCCATAGAGACCCATACACGATCCGCATTCTCAATCATCATGTCCAAACAAGCACGAACTACCTTATCTCTAAAGGCGGTAGCCACCTCACCTTTAAGGTTCTTCCACAATATTCTTTCTCTACCTCCTCGCCTCCTCTCCCCTACTTTTCCTCGTACATTAACATCCATCACCAAAAGACGATGTTCTGACGTCAATAATTCTTCCGGCAAACTTTACAATTTGTGCAACAACTCCTATTCCTGTGATGCAACAGGAAAGAGTCAATTTGTGTACTCCGCCCTCCACTATGGTAGGTGATTAAATACTCATCTCTCTTCTTAAAATATGTATTGACCACCATCCATGCGCTGTTTCCAAGTCCAACAACTTCCGGCCGCTGTCATTTCTCAGACCAAATCCAAAAACACCATGCGCACCTGGATACCCATCCACCCCTACTCCCACATGGGCATTAAAATCACCACTGATGAAAATCTTTTGCTCCATAGGGATACCGCTCACTACAGTATCTAACTTGTCTCAAAAGGCTCGCTTCTCACTCTCTCCTAGCCCCACTTGAGGTGCATACCCGTATACAACATTCACTACCTCTAACCCAACTGCTATTTTGATCGCCATAAGTCTATCGTTGCACCTTACCACTTTCACTACACATTCCTTGAATATCTCTGACACCATAATCCCAACTCCTTTCCGCACACTAACCAACCCGGAGTACCATAGTTTATACCAATTTACTTCTCTCGCTCTCTCTCCCTTCCACGTTGTATCTTGAAGGCACACCACGTCAACCCTTTTTTCTTTAATATATCTACCAGCTCTAACGATTTCACTGTCAAAGTTCTCACATTCCAAGTACCAAATCGTAAATCTATACCCTGAACCCCTACCCTATCCCGACTCCTCATCACAGGACACGACCTCAAGTTACCATAGTTAACACCCGCGACTATATTCCCTACGAGCTAAAATCACTATCAACAAATAATAATAGCACTAATAAAAATAAAAAACTAATAATAATAACAGCACTAATATCACCAATAATAATAATAGCACTATGAACAAATAATACCAACAAATAATAATAGCACTGATAATAATAATGACACTAATAGCACTAATAATAATAATAATAGTACTATCAACAAAATAGGCAAAATAACACTAACAAGTACAATGAATAGAGGTAGCTAGATTTTGAAGAAAGGCTTTTGCAAATTTGCAGAGATCGAGTAAAAATTTATGTAGAAATAAAAGAAAATTATAAATTAACATTTTATTTATTTATAAAAAAATATTGAACTAAGTTCAAACATCACGTTATACTCGTTAAACTTAACAAATTGAACTAAAAAAAAATTGTTCCTTGATTCATTAAACCGTCAATTGATGGTTGAGCTCAAAAGTATTTTTAAGTAGATTTTAAATTAATCATTTGATCTGAATAATCCAATCAAAATCTAATGGTCAATATTAGAATTATGGACCATTCGGGAGCATAAAAGAACTCTAGTTCCCAGAATTTTGATCACCTTCTGAATGTTAGGCTCCCGAATTCTAATCTATACCGCTAGATTTAAATTTGATGGTTTAGCTTAAAAATATTTTTAGATAAATTTAAAATGAGTCATTTTAATCAAAATGTAATGGTCATTTTAATCAAAATTTAAATTTTTTTTTTTACCTACTTAGGAAGCTTAGAATGCCAAAAAGAGTAGGTACATGTCCTTCATGGAGGATCATAAATGAATGATAAGTGACGCTAATGGAACTACTTATGCTCCTGCTGGTGGGGTCATGTTGATGAGGTCTTGTATGTTGCCGCTCCGGGGAAGTTGCATCAGTGGCATTTAGGCCGTCCCCTGTATGGTCTAGACCATTCCCGAAAAGGATGCCTTCTAAGGATGGTAGGAGTTGAAGCTGCGGATCACCCAATTGAAGATTGTGACTGGCGTTCATCCGGACTTCAACAAACAAGCCTTGGAGGGTAGATGAGAGTCCCCTTTTGGCTAGAGAATCTGCTTCAGTGTTGAGTGACCTGCGTATGTGATGGAAGCCGAGAGAAGCAAAAGAGGACACTAATCCACGAATTCGTCGCACCAGTTCTCCGTGTAGCAGATGCAATGTCCGTCTGTTAAGAAGGTCAACAGCCATTTGGGAATCCAACAGAACGGTGAGATTTAATTCCTCCGCCTGGTGACACAGAGATAATCCATGTCACACTACCCATAGTTCAGCTGACAATGGCGTGCAAGTGCCGATGTTGATATAGAACCAAAGCAACGAAACGTCGGTTGAGTCTTTGAGGGGAACCACCACATGCGGACCGTCCAGTGGCCCTGCACACCGCAGCATCCACTCTGAGCGAGATGCCGCTAGATGAGGGAATACCATCCGGAACTAGGAGGTGTGCCGGGCCTTGGGGGTGCAGACATAGATAGGACGATAGAACGGTTCTTGGGGAGCATTCACCAGTATTCCCCGCAACAAGCGATAATGGAGCATACCTGGGATGCCTTCGGCAGAATCTTCTCCTGAAATATTACTTCATTACGATCCGTCCACAATTTCCAGCACGCAATGGTAAAAAGGGCCTGCCATTCAGCATTACAACCGTTAGTATTGAGTAAAAACCAATCAGATGTAGAAGTGGAAAGGAAAAAGTTTTGAGGGAGAGAAGAGGAAAGAGCAGCCCAGATTCGTGTGTTCCTAGCACAGTCCCTTAGCGCATGTAGGATTGTCTCTGGTTGGAAGCATCTATGGCATGACGGCGAATTAGCAACGTGACGCCTGTAGCGTTCGCTGTTCATCCAAAGAGCACCATGCAGTGCTTGCCAGAGCAAGAATTTGGCCGCCTCCGGGGCAGCAATACACCATAGAGACTCCCAGAGAAAGGGAGGATCTAACATTGTAGAAGGATGGAATACTCCCTCGAGCGTCGATGCACACGAAAATGTGCCATGCTTGGATAGAGCCCACGAGCGACGGTCTGGACCCGAGGCTGCCATCGGGCAAGGGATTGTAAGTAGCTGAGATAGCAGGTCATGCGGGATACAGGCCGCTAATTTGGGAATATCCCAATCGCCCATAGCCGAGTAGAAATCTGAGACCTTAAGGATTAAATCATCGAACGATAGAGATTCCATTGCGTAAGATTACAACAGTCGATCAAAAGGATACCATAAGTCCAACCAGAAATGAACCATCGACCCATCACCAATGGCCCATCTCATGCAAGAGTTAACTATCACGAGATGTTTAGAAATGTTCCTCCATAAATGAGAACCTCCCGCACCCAAACGAGGTTGGGAGATCTCCCCTCCTAGATTGTATTTAGCTTGAAAATTTTGTTTCCATAGTTTATCCGGGCCCGCTAGTAACTTCCATGCCAACTTGAGCATGAAAGTGTTATTAATATCACGGAATTGCTGAAGGCCAAGCCCTCTCTGTGGTTTGCTTCGATAGATTTGGGACCAAGCAATTAAATCGGGACCCGCACCTTTACCATCATTATTCCAAAGGAAAGTCTGGATGACTCTATCTAACTCAGCACAGAATGACGCTTGAAACATTGTAGTTTGCATCACAATGTTTGATCGTTTTTAACGAAGTTTTACTCTAGTTCTCTCAGTTTTATCAGTTTTATGTTATGCTTTCTATGTTTGAATGATTTCGACCGGATTATTTGAATACATATAGGTGATTCTTGCACACTACTGCCATATATGTCTGAGGATTCTACAAGAGCATGTTACTTGTTTCCGTCCTGGGGGTATTACCCCCAATTTGAGATATCACATATAAGAACAAGACCACAGAGGTTCTCCAATTGGCCGTCCTTGGGGTATTACCCCTAACTTGCCTTTAAGTTGGATGAAATAATCCATACCTGGTAAAATAGGATGGATTATGAAGGGTTCTGTGGGATTAAAACTGAGTAGAAGGCTAGGTAGGATGGATTTATGAACTGAAAACATAGTTTAGGCAAAGCACAAAACCGAAACCCTGAGTTATCTCCACTCTTAAATTTTTATCTCCTGTTGTGTTGCGATTTTGATTTGGTTGTCTTCTGAACATTTGAACTGCACCTCCTTGGCTACGTATATAATTTTAGTTTACTCAGTTTGGTTAAGTAGATCAGAAACTATGCACTTCTGAAGATTGTGGGTTACTTTGCTAGTTGCTAAATTTAGATTGTGAAAGATACACCCCCTCCCTGAGATCTGACCCTTGCTTACGCATTGTATTATGACTTGACTATGTGTACTTGCATGTATTCATGAATTTGTCCATCACCAACCACTCATCTGTCCATTTTTGGGTCGATGTTGCGGTCTACAGATTGATAAGAGCAATTACATGTGGTGGTGCTCTGTGAGATGGCAACAACTCTTGGATAATTGGATTCAACCTTCATCTGGGGATATGCTCGGTCGACTCTGCCAAACTTTGGGCATTGTATTACGACACAGCCCTGGCATACAAGATCAACAAGCGAATATCCAATTCTATTCAGATAGCTTAACAACAGTCAATTTAATTGAAGGCAACAGTGACAACTTACCTAACATGAGTCTTCGCTCTCTAGTCAAGAAGACAATGGATTTGTGCACTCCCTACGCAATTTAGCACATAAGGAGAACCCATAACATGGAAGCAGGTTGTCTCGCTAAAGATGATCTTGCGTAGCTAGCCCGCAACTCCACATCTTCTCAATGGAACCAGCAATTGGTGTGTTGTGTCGCAATTTTGGTCAGATGCAAATTTCCCAGCGGACTTCTTCCTTAACGGGGAATTGCTGAGTCCTGGCTCCCTCTCCTATCTAATTGAATCAGACCCTTAGGAAGGCGACAGTCCAAATTTTGACCCCACACAATCTGAAGATCAACTGGCCAGTAGCGTTCCTATCAGCAGCTTCTTGAACCTTAATGTGGAACCGCTAGCTGAACTGGAAATCAGTCGGAGGTCTACAATTTTCACCTTCAATCCCTTCAAAACTGGCATCCTGAATAGGCGTCCTTTTTGGAGAATTTTTGATAATTAGCTTCTATTTTCTTTTTGGCTGAGGGCTCCAATGTATTAAAAAAAGACTGATTTGAGGTTGTCTTCATCATTCAACGTTGTCAGCATATCCTAGGTGAACCAATGTGTCCCTCATTTTAGTGTCATTAGCCTTGTCTGTAATTATCCTCATACCAAGGATTTGCTTTGTAGCTCTCAAATCCTTTCATCGCAAACCGTTTGGACAGTTGTTTATTCAACTTATTAATCTCCTCAATATTAGATCCTGTGATAAGCATATCATCCACATATAAAAGTAATATGATCTAAGAGCTTTGACATAGCAAAAGTGATCAGTTTCACATCTCTTGAACTCAATTTCATGCATAAAACTGTCAAACATCTTGTACCACTGTCTTGTAGCTTGTTTAAGGCCATACAAGCTCCTTTTCAGTTTGCAAACCAAATTTTCTTATCCTCGAACAATGAATCCTTTTGGTTGAGTCATGTAAAGATCTTCTTCCAAGTCACCATGAATAAATGTTGTCTTCACATATAACTGCCCATGATGTAGGTTTGTATCGGCACTTACTTCTGCAAATACGTTTGTACCTCTCGAACTTGAGTTCATGTACAAAGTAACGGTCTTTCATCAGCATGCCAATACCATGGCTCCCCTTGTAACTTTCCACGTGTCATTAACAAAGGAGATTGCATGTCCATCATCATCAAGTTGTCCAACAGAAATTAGATTTCTATTTAGACCAGGAATGTATTTGATTTTCTACGGTTACCAAGCAGACTTGTTAGGTGATAGTATTCAAGCATCTCCCATACCCACAATAGCCAAAGCTAAACCATCAGCCAAATACAATTTACCAAAATCTCTTGCAACATAATTCTATATGACTTTCAATGTCGAGTGGTATTAAACCAAGTTCTTGAATTCAAAATCCAAACGTCAATTGGACTTTCTACTGCAAGAAGTAGTGCATTGTGCACGTCTTTTGCTACAACATTAGCTGAATAATCTTCATTCTTCTTCATTGGACTTTTGCATTGGTTTCTAAAATGACAAGTTTTTCCAAAGTTCCAACATTGTACTTGTTGACCTGATTTTGATTTGCTTCTATTCCGATTAGAATCTCTAGATTTTGATCTACCTCGTTTGAAGCTTCTTTCATTTGTTCTGCCTACTGACTCAATGTTTACGGCAGAGCCAAATCATGGCGTTTCACCTGCATCTCTTCTGTGAACCACCTCGACCAAAATCAAGTCTCGTATATCACTGAACTTCAATTTTTCTTTTCCTGTGGAATTTGTCATGAGCATCGTCATACCCTCCCAATTGTTTGGCAATGAAGCCAAGACGATCAGAGTACAATAAATCTCATTGTCAAAATCAATTTCTACAGGCGACGATTGATTTGTGATAGTGTTGAATTCATTGAGATGTTGTGCTATTGATGCATTCTCTGTCATCTTCAGATTGAACAATTTCTTCATCAATTGCACTTTATTGTTTGCTGACGGTTTTTATACATCTCAGATAGAACCTTCATCAAATCTACTGTTGGCTTTTATTTTACAACATTGTGTGCAATAGACCTAGACCAAGTTAACTTGATAACTTCTAGCACCTGTCTGTCAAGAAGAGCCCAATCCTCAGCCTGCATACCCTCAAGTTTTGCCACCAAAAGTGATAGATGAAGTTTCCTTCCATAGAGATAATTTTCAATTTGCGTTCTCCAATATGCAAAATCTGTATCATCAAACTTTTCTATTTCAGACAACTTTCTTGCTTCCTCTGTCATTGCTTCCATTAAAAAACAACATGTTGCTCTAATACTGGTGGTAAGGAATTTAAGCTCAATTCCTAACATTAGAAGCAACCACAAAACAGAATTGAAATATATGTCAGAGAAAAGAATATGCACACACAACACAGTATTTGCATGATTTGGCCAAATTGCATACATCCACGAATGCAGGGATTTTCATTATTATCAGGGAACAAATGGCTAACGACTCTTTTTAACATATCCTTATGACAGGTAAGATGCCAGATGAGTAGCGAAGTAGCGTAGTAGTTCCACTCTATAAGAATAAAGGTGATGTGCAACAATGTGGCAATTATCGGGGTATTAAACTCTTAAGTCACACTATGAAATTGTGAGAGGGATATTGAAGGCTAAGGGCCTCCGATTGAGTCGCTCGAAGATGGAGTATATGGAATCTAATTTTGCCAATGAAACGAAGGAAAGCAGAATGAAAGTTAGGATTGTGAATGAGACCCTCCAACAGAAAGATAGTTTTAAATATCTAGGACGCATCATACAAAAGGATGGATGTGTGGAAAGTGACATTATCCATCACCTAAAGGTTGGATGGATGAAATGGCAGTCGGCTACGGCAATGTTAAGCGATAAAAAAGTCTCACTCAAGTTAAAAGAAAATTTTTATAGAACGGGTATACGACCGGCGATACTATATGGGTCAGAGTGTTGGGTCATGAGTCTTTCATATGTGCGGAAAATTGAAGTAGCGGAGATGTGGATGCTAAGGTGGATGTGTGGTCGCACGAGATTAGATAAGATTCCAAATGGGGTATTTAGAGATACACTGGGTGTCGCATCTATAAGTGCCAAACTACATGAGGGAAGGTTGTGATGGTTTGGACATGTACGTAGAAGAAATTTGGATGATCCAGTCAGGCGAGTCGAAGGACTACAAGTTGAAGGGCGACGAGGGCGGGGAAGACCTAAGAGGACATGGGATGAGCAGATTCAACTAGATTTAGTAGGTTTAAGCCTCTCTGAGGACATGATCTCTGATAGGACCCGTTGGAGGCGTTATATTATAATTAAGGATATTCTATGACTATTTAGGGTAGTATTTACTTATTTGACCTCTAGTGTAGTTGGACGAGTTAGGCAGTTTTTATTTTTTATTTTATTTTATTTTTTTATTATTATTATTTTTATTATTTATTATTTATTATTTTTTTACTTTATTTTATTGTATTTTATCTTATTTATTTTTTTATGCAATTATTTTATTTTATTTTATTTTTTCTATTATTTTGATTTTTTTTGAGTTGGGTCTCCACGAAAACAATCTCCCCATTGTGGGGGTTTGATTGCGTACATCCTACCCTCCCCAGACCCTACCTAAAAGCGGGATTTATTGGGTACGTTTGGTTGGTTTAGTTATAGTCAGGAGGCAAGCATTTGCAATCTACCAATTTCTTTATTTATTACGTGATCTCATTCTTTCTACTTCTTTATTGTTACTTTGTCATTTAAACTATTTTTTGTGGTTCTCATTTGATGTTGTTTTTGATAGGTTCATTTGACGTCTATTTCAGTAAATTTGTAGGCAACCGTGAGTTGTGTGGCAAGCAAAAATTAGATGTAAAAAAAGGACAGTACATGTTGTTATAGATATATGATATAGATATAGTGATTGAAACAGTTTGATAAGGATAAGACTTCTGTAACCGCTGGTCCTTACCTCTATATAAAGAGGATTACAGAGAATAATAAA
>JAOYMZ010000300.1:0-10222 GCA_025802335.1 Pinguicula primuliflora | reverse complement strand
AATGTGAACCCTCCATTAAACGGTGATAACGTCGTCGGAATATCACCAAAACTTGAACATATTCAATTCTATGCATACGTTTTTTAACAATGTGCCCAATTCCGTCAACAGACAACCCTAATGGCCAGAATTGAAAATCATGTCTAAAATCCTGTCACCGGATCCTGCACCTTATTTAATATTATGTATACCTCATGTAGGGGATAAAGGAGAAAATGTAGGGTAGATATGTGCTAGAAGTATCAGGACACAATCTTTACCAATAAAATTTTTTCTACATGAATCCTAACAGAACGCCAGCTAGAATGACAAGTTTTGCATCTACGATATGGAGATCAAATTCACATCTTGAGATAGCTCTCATCCTAAAAGTAGTCTTCAACTAATTGATTTTCACATAGATGCTTTCTGTACTTTGCACTAAACAACAAGAATTGTAATATTACAAGTTAATATGGAAGTCTTCAGCTATTGCCATTATTGTGATACAGAAAGTTTTGCCCGCTTAAAGAAGAAAATATGAAAAGAATCCTGCTCATCCATAATCACTGAGAGAAACTAGAAATTAAACGGGCACAACTCATGTTATCTAGACCACCGAGAACAAATTTTTTCCTTTTAATTTTGATAGTACTCGAGCATCCCTACGATCACCCCGAGAACAGCTTTATTTATGTTGTTGTTACAAAATCATGTAGGAATGAAATCGTGACATTAAGACATGTAGAAAGTCATAAGAATCCTTCCGAAGAGAACAAGAGTACAGTTTGAAAGAACTAAAGAGATTGAAGGCAATAGATATTCAATATTAAATACCCCAAAAGAGGGAAAGGGTTAACCCCTAAAATCCTACAGAACGAAGTGTTATATAAGAATCGAATCAAACCCCAATTCAGTTAACTGGAGAATTCAAACACCTGTCAATCTGTCGTTACTAAGAAACACAGTCACATACTTCCAATAACCAGAATTCGAGATCAACCACTTCTTTCCCTCCCAATAAGATTCGCAGAATCACAGCCCCCCACAGGAGGAAAGTAAAAATTACATCTTATACACGATCATAATAAGGAGAAGGAAATTTGAAAAATTAAAGTTGCAACCTTTTCTGCGCAGCTTCTGCGGCCTTTGCACGAGCAACTTCAGATGCGACTCGCTCCTCTTCTCGTCTCCGCTGCTTGCTGCCACCATCGAAGCAAGTAAAGCAACCCATCAAACAGTTAAAATCTGTCCCCCGTAGCGACCCGGATTCTCTTTGTTCTTGCAGCCCCTTTGGACACGGTCCGCTGCCTAATAGAGATGTTTTAAGATTTCAGAGTCCGGAAAAGTATTTCTATTTGGACAGCATGAATTGTTAAATATTCATTAAAAATTTAGAATCTTATATCGGATAATATTAAGCTTTTGAATATTTTACCTATATTAATATTCCTATCTTATCTGTCATAATTTTACAAAATTTAGAATCTTATATTGGATAATATTAAGCTCATGAATATTTTACCTATATTAATATTCCTATCTTATATGTCATAATTTTAATTTAGATTTACTTAATATTCCTATCCTTGGGCTATATCCGAACTAGTTAGACATGAAGCATCAACAACTTTAACCAAGAGTATAAAGATCATTTTCAAGGTACACCTAGTGGCCGATCTATTAAGGTCTGTGGGGCACCTGCCCCCAAATTTAAAGACAATTTTTTGATTAGTTAATAAAAAATTATTATATAGTATTATAATAATATAAAAATAATTAATTAGCATTTATTTTTTAATGAATGTAAATAATATAAATTTTTCAATAATATTATAAAAGTTAATGTACTATAAAAGTTTTTCAAAATTAATATTATATTTTAATTTTGAAAAACATAAGTAAAAAAAATTGCACTTTTCTTCTACTATGTTTATGATACAAGGTAGTCTAATCTTATGTATTATATTTTTTCATAAAATATTTTATATTATTAATATAATTTTAATATATATATATATATTAAAAATTAGGATATCGTGACCTCCCTTAAAAAATATCTGGATCCATGATTCGGTCATGAATTCCGTCTTGGCGGAGCATTTGAGTACCCAATATATATGATTTATAATTTTATATGGGGGAGATTCAATGACATGAGAAAATACAATAATTTTTACATCAAATCTGGACAACGGTTTAGATTAATCAAAACATAAAAAATTCAATCTCCGTCTTCTGTCTTCTGTGTCTATGTCGGAAACAAAAACTAAAAATATTGTTTGTTTATATGGGCAAAATTATCTATTGCTATAACAATTGATGTGTATTTCGGTATTATCGATTTGTTTATATGGGTAAAATTATCTTAAATTTGAACTTTGAAATAATTATAAAATTTGCACCGTCTTAAGGCTCCCAGAAGCAACTCCATGTGAGCTTTTGACTTTTAGGCTTTTGAGGCTTTTCCACTAACAGACCACCGCCAAAAGCCAAAATCGCAAACACTTTAAAAAGGACTTCTACGATTGAAAATGCAAAAATAGCTTTTGAAAAGAATTTACAAACATAACCTTAGTCCGCTCTAAGAAAAGTATGTTTTACCCTTTAATGTTTAGACAATTTTTAACCATATGTTGATTATTTATCACTACATAGTTTGTTCGAAAGTTCGGTCATTTTGACCGCTTAGATAGCCAAAAATGTCAGGTCACCTCGAATTTGTCCTGGACGGTCTGGCTGACCGCACTGAATGCCTAGGAGGCCGCCATCTTGAATACTTGCACTAGCGTGAATATTCGTGATATGAATTGTATTGATTTTTGTACAAAATTAAAAATATTGTATCTTGGTTCTCCGACAATTGTTTTTTATTGATTTGGGTAAAAAAAGATTTACATCCTGCTGGTCCCTTGTGACGACCAGCATAATTAGATTCGTAAAAAATGACTCTAACTATATCAATATTTGCATGATCGATGACTACATTATAGTACATGAACACAGGGTAAACGACCTCAGATCTACGTGTTATGAATATTGTATATGTCGCCTCAATGAAGACTTCAAACTGGTGATGTTCGCCTACACCACCAGTACGGGTACCCGATTATTCAATATTGATATACTTATTGGTATGTGCTATTTGCTTAACTTTTATTTTGTATGGATTCAAATATACTATTTTGTTATTTTTAATCATTTAAATCTATTTATTTTATAAAATATATTAAAAAATTCTATTTGAGAAGGCGGTCGTCTAGGCACCGGACAGCGCCCACCGCTCTGTCTGAATACCCACTTAGGCCGCTTATATGGGCGCCAGGTGCTGAGCTGCCCTAACAACCCAGGGTCCGCCTTTGCTAGCAGTGAGGTGTCACCTAGGCATTCCCGATGTTGACTAAGCATCCAAGGGGCGCCTATCACTTTCTCAAACCTTGCTGATCAAAACCCGTGAGGAGATAACCGATATCAGTCAATAGTCAATACCTATACCAATACTAGTAAAAAATCTTATGACCATCACCATGATCAGTACCAATAAATGCTATTGATACATATAGTGCCCTTCTCCTTAGGGACAAAACCCACTTTGTCTGGGACAACTAAATCTGACCACCTAGATTAAAGGAAAATTAATTTGGAATAGATGAAGGAATGTTGGCAACACCGATTCTCAAAACTCATGGATAGATTAAATGCAATTTCGATACACAAGCTATATATCGATGGCAGAGTTGGATGTTTTTGTCAAGGTTCTGGATCTGGTATGCCCTCAGATATTTCTCGAGCTATGTTTTTCCGTAAAAAATCTTTGATACAAACACTTACTGGACTATGAAGGCCAATATCTATGGAATCATGAGAAAATCGGCCGGAATCATTGTTTTCACCTTTTATGCGCAGGAGTTCAGATCTATGGAGGCCAACATCTATGGCGGTGGGTCTGAAAAACAGAGGCTCAAAAATTGTTCTGATGGTGCGTAACCAGTCAAAGCTTCGATCGGCAGGGTAGAAAGAGGCCTTCGTTCGGTTTCTAACTTTTTCCTCGAAGATGGAGACATTTCAATTAATTTGTGTATTATGAGCTGTCAGATTTAATTTGACGGCCAAAAATTGTTGTCTCGGACGAAATGGATTTTGTCCCTAAGGAGAAGCGCACTCCCAAAAGCATTGGACCTGACCGGATAAATATTTCAACTTCATACAAAGGTTTTGGGATATTAGTAAAAAAGACTTTATTACATTCTTGCAATAATTTCATGACATTGGTATTATGGAAAGGGGCTTAAATTCTTACTTCATTACTCCGACCCGGAAAATGATATACGGCACGCCTTATATATACAACATAGGCACCATGTCATCAAATATTCGCACTTTGCTTTTTTTTTTGCATCTTGTACATTTTTTTTTACTTTGCTCTTGCGGACACTGGACAAGGACCTGGAGGCAAACAACACAACATGTCCATTCGATCTACGAGATTCGTAGGTGATGTCGGTGTTCTCACGTGATAAATTGTCGTTTGGCTACTCCGAAATGATGTTGTCCTGCACGAAGGGCATCGTCTTGATCGTGAGATTTCGGGGACATGGTTACTGTCCTCCGATGCAGAGATCTGGCGTGTATCTTCATTTCCGTCCAATGGGAGAAGGCTTGGTCCTCCTCCTCTGTGACATCGTCCAATTCGACCAGGGGCACCATAACTGCAGTCACTCGAGATGCGTGGAGAGCTTCATCAGCCAGATCTGTCCCTTGAAGAATGTGGCAGAGAATTGAACTCGAATGATGAATTCATATTGAATTTAGCGGCCGGAGGATAAGAAGTGAGGGCGGTGTTCGTCAGGATATTGTTGGGAGGCGACAGTGGGGTTGACCATTCTTCTTCTGGCCATTCCAATTGCAAAACTTAAATGATGAATTGATTGTATATTAATAAATCCGTTGACATGGCCCCTATGTTGTGCAAATGTGATGCCCATAAGGCGTGCCGTATATCATTTTCCCTCTGGCTGTGACTAATTTCTCTTATTAACAGTGCTTATAAAATATTGACAATTTTTTTTATCAAACATGATGATAGAAATTACGCCTTTGATTATCTCAAAAAGGCAAACATGCTTCTTAAAAGACATGAACATAACTTAGGGAGTCATAACTCATATGTGCACAAAATAGAGGCGGATTATGATGAAGGTGGACTTTCAAAGAACACTCGACTCCATTGATTGGATGTTTCTACTAGATAGGATGAAAAACATGGAATTCGATGAGAGGTTGGTAAAGTGGATACATGAATGCATATCCAATCCTCCAACTTCGGAACATCCGCCTACTCCGCCCTCCTTCGCCGTTCTTTATTTTTATATCTGCCACCCCAAATCCAAGTTATACGAGCCAACAAATCAACTCTTTTGGCTTCAAAACAGCATTCTCTTTCTAGGTTCATCCTTAATGTCCGCAAAGCCAGGATCCACCAGCCAGTGACTGAGCATTGACTAATTTTGTGTCTAATTAATTTCTTCAATTAGAGTTGTTATAAAATGTTTATATTATAATATAAAGGAAGGATCATATCTAAATCTTATTTATCCAATTATGTACCCCTATAAAGAACTACTTATAACCATAGAGGGAAAAGATATAACAAAAATTTCGATTATAGAACCGTTAGAATTGATATAAACATTCCATCGGTGCAACCAATTTCGATAACGCACATTGATATATCACCTAATTAAAAAAATGAATATATAATTGAGTAAATGATATTGTCGATAGGATCCTTATTCTTAATTTATATATGAATTACATGAGTTCTCACATACTTAGTAACATCGTGAGTACCTGTTTTGTACTACTTATTTTTTTGATTAATTTTCTCATTTTCATTTTTTTCAGATTATTCGAAAATGAATGTTTTAAAACTCTATTTCTTTTTTTTTTAAAATCAGATTCTCGACTAATTATTTTCTACTTCTACTTATAATGACAATTTTACAAATAATTAAATGAATTCACGGATAAAAAATTTTTATCTATTTTTTTCAAAGATTTTGCAAACATTGTAATTGTTTAAGAGAAAAATGAAAAAAAGAATGAAAATGAAAATAAAAAGCAAAAAGAAAATTCAAATAAAAATACAAAACAAACTCCGACCACCACAACTCACAACTTACAAATCTAGGAATCAATATCTTAGAGAAGCCATTCTCCAAATAATTTGATCTATAAAAAATCACATTTGTAATTTCTTAGGTCCCGTGCCTACCATTCAATTCAGACCAATATCAGCTCGTCCAGAGAAATTAATAATAAAACAAACAACCTTACCCACTACATTCTACAAGAATGGTTTGAAACAAGGGGAGATGCCATTCATACTATCATAAAACCAAATTTTAAACCGAAATTGCATAAAATGACAAAATTACCTCCCACTTAGCAGAGCAACACGATTTGGGCCAGGGATATTTTCGTCCTTTTACCACAATTTCGGTCCACATTTTCGGTTCCCGTAGTACAAATATCATTTCTCTTGAAACAAGTAGTAAGACCAATAAACAGCAGCATGTAGATAAACAAACTTGATCTGTCGGGAACCACAACATAACACCCTATCTAGCCTTTAGGTGAATCGGGTACAGGGAAGGAAAAATCATTGATCACTTCAGCATACAACCCTCAAACAACGAGATAGAGCAGATACTATATACTTGAAAGGGGGCGAGAACTAATATTATCTAACATTTGATATATAAAAAATTCAATTACATGGGTAAAATGTAACCAACAAAGGCAAATTTCTCCCCGTTGGCATCGATAATGAAAGATCAAAATCAAGTTCTCTCATTTATTCCTAAGTATCAAGGTCTCATCTTCTCCAGAAAAAAATGAAAATCCAACAAATCGGGCTGATAACAAATATATCTCTGCGGGAATTGAAATATGCTTCCCAGAACTTTACTAAGCAGTAGACTGCTTCAGATATGCAATAAGATCTGTACGATCCTGAGGTTTCTTTAATCCAGGGAAGACCATCTTGGTTCCAGGAATATACTGTACGAATGACAAGAAACGGTTTGAGATAATGGCAACTACCAACCAACAGACATGAACATATAAAACAGATCGGAAAAATTCTTTAACTTCAACAAGGGGGGTTGGATTGGAGATGGAAACAATGGTAGTAGAGAAATGCAGCATTAGAGAGTTAAAAAATAATCTTTTGCAGGATAATAAATTTGGTGAATCAATACCATCAAACCCAAGCTACTCAAGGTAGATCTATACATAACATAGATATACAAGGAAAACATGCAAGAACACAACTTCAACGGTGGCGGCTGATATAAACAAAATTTCATTCGACCAATTAATGTCGCAGAAGAATGTTTGTGTACCTTCTTAGGGTTCAGCAAGTACTCGTAGAGTGTATTTTCCTCCCAGATCACAGCCTTGTTCTTGTTTCCAGCAGAATAAGAATAGCCAGCCGTAGTGCCAGATTGCCTTCCAAAAAGGCCATGCAAGTTGGGACCTGGATATCTCAAAGAGATGAGAGACTTCAAAGCATGTATTGACGCCAAAGGAGCAATCAAGAAAACATAATTACATATAAATAGAACATATATGATAATTCACGAGTGCCAAATCTATAATACCACCACATCCTGACACTGAGAGCCCACATAAAATTTACACAAATAAAATAGCATAACGTATCCATTAAAAGAAATTGAGAAATGCTGCACATACTACAACAAACCCAACGCAGGGGAATATTGCCGTGGGCCCCCCACAACACACACAGCCAAGTGTGTTGCGGTGCTTATTTTGTTATATTCGGTCGATTCCTTCGGTTTACAGGTAGTACATTTAGCAAAGCTCAAAGAAATTTGCTAATTTTCATAACTTTAAGACTCCATACATCCACCAACTGCGCTGAAATTAAGAACCGACAAAGATATTTTAGATTTTACACCAACATTATCGCGCTTCAGATTGAGAACAATAACCTAAATACAGCTTACGAAAATCTAGATCCTGACGCTACCAATCAATAATAAAGAACAGGGCGCTCACAATCCGAAGATCAGGCAAACGCAATTAGAAAAAACACGATACAAAGAAATCAACTAGGAGCATATGATATTGACGGAAGAATCCGATAGTTTGCCACAGGCAAGCTTCATCGAAATGGGGAGAAAACCTTGTTTGTGCCCGGCGCCTTGTTCGACAGTGTGGCACTGAGCGCACTTCGTCTTGAAGGTCTTCTCTCCCGCTTTGGGGTTCCCGGGCGGAGCTTCATCGAACGACGCCATTGGAATTAGCTTACAGGAGACGTGGCACAAACCCTAATCGCAGAAGTTCGTTTCGCCAAACTCTTTTCTACAAAATTGCTGGTGGCTTGGCAAATAAGAAGCTTCGATGAGACTCCTTCCATTTCAACCCGCGGAATGACGCAATTACCCCTGATACCATCTGATCAGACCAGCATCAGTTTTCATTTCATTCAGTTTAAAAAAACAAGTTTTCATTTCATTCAGTTTAGAAAAAAAGTTTTCATTCAGTTTAAGTTTAGTTCATTATAAAAATAACGAAATTCCATATATTCTTATTTTTTATATAAAATTAATTATACAACATAAAATTATCGTTTTGTTTAAAAAAATTACATTTTATTTTTATGTGGTGTATAAAATTAAGTATAAATAGCATTTGCAAATAAAAATAAAAATAAAAGTTTAAGTTTGGTTGCTTCCCGGATCTTTTGTTCTTTTGAAATTAAAAATTAAAATTAATTACTCAATAATACGCCAATTTTGACACTCATTATCCATTTAACTAAGTTAACAAGGCTAAGTTGGGGCGACTATATAACTATATAACTTTACATATATTTGTAACTTTGTATATATTTTTTGATTTACTTACAAAAAATATATATTTGTAAGTCTGGTCATCGTCATTATTTAAAATCAAAATTGTACATATTGGTATAAATTCTATATACAGGAGGTCAAAAAATTCATGCTTCGATATAATTCCAGCGACGAATAAAGGACTACTCAACCCAAGAAAAAAAAATGTAATGAAATTAACGCTGACATTATTTTGATTTTAAATAGTGATATTTTTCATTATTTTGATATCATTGGCAAACTCAATATTACAACTTCAACATCCATACTAGCAAGTGGAAGGAACTCAAGAAAATGTTCCCTCTAGGCAGGACATGCATAGGTTCTAGACTTGGAAATGGCGCTACGATTATATTCTGGACAGATAGTTAGAACTAGCCTGCAATAGTCCTCGTATCCTTTTGCTAACACATCCCCCACATCTGACCCCTCTGATCTTGCTTTTCGTCACACCGTCTCTAGTTTTATTTCCTCTGCACGTGAATGGGATAAAGTGAAACCTAAAGCTTGCTTATCACTAGGCAAAGTTGAAGAAGTCATCTCAATTCTCCCCACCCCCCTACTCCAGATGTTGGCAGAGATTGTCTCTATTGGAGGTGGGTGTCTCAAGGGAAGTACACAAACTCTTCTTCATTGAATTCTTATTTACGCATCAATGGCTGACCAAAGGAGGCATTTGGGATGTATTATGACACATGTATATTCAAGAAAATATGAAAGTTTTGTTATGGAAAGCCTTACATGGCTCCTATGGACAAATGATGAAAGAACAAGGAGAAATTAACAATCTCCTCTTCTTGTCATCTTTGTGGATACATTGAAACCATCTTGCATGTGCTTAGAGATTGTCATAGAGCTAAGATGATTTGGAAAAATCTAGTACCTTCACTGCCCTCCCTATTTTGGAACATATCACACTCACATATATGATCAAATTTATTTACCTATCACATAGACTATGAATGATCCTTGTTTTTTGTAGTGACTTGCTGGTTCTTAAGGTGTAGTAGGAATGCAAAACCTTTCCAAGTCAAACCAACGATGGGTGTAGAAGGCATCTGTCAAATTTGGACAGTTGTGCAGTCAACCAAACAAGTGTTTCACTAGGAGAAAAGAATCAGTTCGAATTCACAGACCTCATATCAAACTTATAGGGCTGGATTTGGTAGCCAGGACAAAATGAACCTGGTTTTGGAAAACTGTAGGATAACTAAGGGAGTCCTTCAGTAATCCTCAGAAATCCTGTTTGGTAACAACTGGAGATAATTTCAACTGTCTGTTTGATATCACAGGAATTACAGCAGGATTCAGGACAGAAT
>JAOYMZ010000299.1:0-10222 GCA_025802335.1 Pinguicula primuliflora | reverse complement strand
AAAAACAAGTAAACTAATACAAAAATACAAATAAAAGTATGATTTCAAGCAAATATTAACAATTAAATGAGAACAAAAATGTATATGAATTGGACTCATCAGGCTGCAAATGAGGTAATTCACTCGTATAAACGGAGCAAACAGCCTCTACTTCTGCTGAAGGTTGATTTCACTAAAGTCTTTGACACCATCAACTATAAATATTTGTTCCATATGCTGAAAAAATTCAACTTCTAGGA
This sequence comes from Pinguicula primuliflora, assembly GCA_025802335.1. Classification (NCBI taxonomy): domain Eukaryota; kingdom Viridiplantae; phylum Streptophyta; class Magnoliopsida; order Lamiales; family Lentibulariaceae; genus Pinguicula; species Pinguicula primuliflora. The sequence goes on along the minus strand of JAOYMZ010000299.1, from coordinate 9,983 downwards.
AAAATTGATATCCTGGATGGTGGAATGTGTTTCTTCTGCCAGAGCTTTTGTGGTGATTACCGGTAGTTATGGAGATGAATTTAAACTGCAGCGTGGTTTAAGATAGGGGGACACCCTTTCCCCTTTCTTATTCTTGATTGCAGTTGAAGGGCTGAGTATGTTGATAAACAAAGCTAAGGATACATATCATATGCAGGGTGCATCAGTTAATACAATCTCTATTTCTCGTCTTCAATATGCAGACGATACTCTTCTTATGATTGCAGGAATAAAGCAGGAAGTTTTGGTGGCGAAAGGAATTTTACAGACTTTTGAACTTATCTCTGGCCTCTGTGTAAACTTTTTGAAGAGCAATCTCTATGGTATCAATATTGCTCCGGCCTCTATTGATATATATGCAGCTTCACTCAACTGTCAAACAGGAAAACTTCCTTTTCACTATCTGGGATTACTGGTTGGAGGCAATCCAGATAAGATAAAAATGTGGGACAAGCTTATCTCGGATATGGAAGGACGTCTGTCGAAATGGGATAACCATTTCCTATCTATAGCTGGGAGGATAACATTGATTAAGCTGATCTCGAATATGGAACGTGTTGTTGAAAAAATTGTTAAGAAAAAACAGAAACAACAAAGCAAAGCAAGCACAAGCATGAAGGTATATTACACATTTTAGAATTTATAAAAATTTTGCACTGGTATATGTTAATTCATTATTTGGCTAGTTGCAGGAGGTTCAAGAGATTATGAACCACAATTATACTGCAACACAAGCTAGCATTATTAGTACCAATGTGAGTTTTATTTGTGTTTACTATTTACAATCATGTTAATATCTATTCCTATGGTGATGCTAAAGTTTAGTTGTGTCTCAACCATTTTATTTAATTTCTCATAGCAACTGGAGAGTGCGCAAAGCCTTCAAGTGACTCCATCAACATAATAATTGGATTGATTAAAATAGCCATTGGTAATAAAATCTTATACTTATTCCACTCGTAGATCCTCATTTATATGAGTGAGCATGTGGTGTGACTTTACTACAGTATGATTTATCTCATTTTGGCCTTGTTGCTTCAGTTGGTGATATTGTTATGATCCTGTGAAGAGGAAGGTCCATTTTCTCATTGTTTGCAAATGTAGCTTTGCTGAACGGTTTGTAATGTTGCTGCTGTAGCTCTGCTGAACGGTTTGTAATGCTGCTGAATGGGTTGTAACGCTGAGGAAGGTTTGTAATGCTGCTGCTGTAGCTCTGATGAAAGTTGCATTAATGTTGCTGAACAATGTATCATGTTTTCGGGTTTTACTTGTATTGATCTTGCTGAACAATGTATCATGTTATTTCAATTTTTATGACACTTATTGGATCAATTTTCTTGTTCTGGACAATTTGTCTGTGCTCATTGTATCATGTGGGTTAGCGAAAAAATTTCAGGTGCCGAATGTTAGGTACCAAATAAATAAGTTATGTGCCGACTTCTAATCATGATCGTCAGATCTAAGTGTTGGATCATAATTCGGCACTCAACTCATTTATTCGTCATTATAAGTTTACTCGTGGGTTAACTTGTATTGATCTTGTCACGTTTTTGGGTTTTAACGGAAGAAGAGAGGGAGAAGTAAGAAGAAATGAATTTTGTATTTTTTTAATTACTCCAATTTAAAAGAAACGACGTCGTTTTTTATTGCATAGATTAAATAAAAAAGTGCGAGTATGTGTAGTATTTTCGTTTTCCTTATCAAATTTATAAATTTTCAATGAAAGCGTTCATACCACACTCGAGCATAGATATTAAATATTTTGATCTCATATATTCATAATGAGTAAGCTCTTTTTTATAATGAATAGGCTTATGGTATACATTTTTTAATTGTACAATCTGTGTACAATTTTTCGATTATATTTTTCATTGTCGAAATTGATCACAGCAATGTAAAGTTTATATATTTTTTTAGAGAACAAATGCCTCATACTTTGGTGTGATTTTGGTAACTACGTTGTCGTGAATAACTAAAACCCAAATAAGGACTACTTAACTCAGGAAGAAAAAGTTTTCGAAATTCACAGCGATAAAGTCGTCGGACTCACATCGATGCATTAAACTTTTATTATCTTATATACAAACGTTCTATTGGTGTGATCAATTCTAACAACGAAAAATGAAATAAAAAATTGTACGTTGAACAGACATAGAGATAACAATGGGGCGGGGTGGGGCGCGTCAGAGCCGCCCCAGGCCTGCCCCGCTGGGCCAAGTGGCGGGCCCGAACACACCCCGGTGGTGGGGTGACCCAGACTCACCCCATAAAGTCCGCATCCTCGAGCCGGGTCGCATTAAACCTGACCTATACCCACAGAAAATTAATTTTTTAAGGACTAATAAAAAGTAAAATATATGAAAAATGTTGTTTGGATTGTAAAAAATTACTAATAAAAAGTAAAAAAAATCATTATATATTATGTAAGGGAGGGATGGATTTAAGTCGGGTCGCACACCCCTACTCCAAACCCGCATACGAGGCGGAGCGGGCCCGCCTACGAAATGGGGCAGTCCAGCCCCACGCAGGGACAGGTTCAGGTTGAACCCGCCGAGCTGGTCCAAATCGTGGACTTAGTTTGCGATTAATTTTTTTTGTACCACATGGTCGTCGTGCCTTTTTGAAAATGCCACTGTCCGGACTTGGCAAGTCTTAGAATAGAGCCCGGACTTGCGAAATTCGGGAAATTGCGCTCGGACTTGCGAAAACAGGGAATTATAAATCCCAATCTTCGCAACGACGAGCTTGATTAGAACAACTAATGACGGTAATTAGGTTATCCCGGACTTCCCAAGTCCGGAATTTTAGGTTTAGGCTCTCGGTGTTTGGAAGTCCGGATAATATTCGCATTATATATATTTTTTAATTTTTTTACTGTCCAAATAAATATATTTTTTTGCCAAAAAAAATTAACCACCTTAGGTCAATTTTTTTTATGCCACAGGAACGTAGTGTCTTTAATGCCACAACGTTGGGCGTGATTAAAAAAATACTAAAATATATGCGTAATACATAAATACATCTAATAAAATAATAGATGTCATTGTTTATTTGGTTGCATTAATTCATCCATAAAATGCTGTTATGCTTCCAGCTCAGTTGAGGTCCTGCCTTATTAGGTGCCAATGCCTAAATCAAAACTTGAGGCTTGTATCCCCTGAGTGCCAAGTGGAGTCCACTCGTACTGATGTTCTGTGGTTCAAGCACAACAGGACCTTCTATCCGGGATAAGATAACTGAGATGCATTGTTGTGTACCCTCTCGCCATTGATCCACTGTCTCACTGCGTTGTTGCATTTCTCGTAGCCGGCGAAGCTCTAAATATTAAAGAACAAATTTATATGAATAAATTGAATTTAAAAATTCATAAAAAAAATTAAAAACTAATTTTATCATCATGACCAGTAACGAGTGATGGTCATATGGAACTCTCCTCTCCGGTCATGGCAATATCGGACTATAGTATGGTCGGCGATGCCGATTAAACCATTATGTATAAACAGGGTCCCATCTGCCAATCATATCCGCTACAGGTGGATCACCAGTAATATAGTGCCTCCGATTATCCCATATCTGATGGTAATGTGGGAGGAGAGTACTTCGAGGACAGCTAGCGGTCCCGTGAAGCAGCATCTCTCTGGTCCTGTCGATCGGCTCCGGAATCGGCTGGACATATCCAAACTAATGTCGAACACGATGGGCGTGAACGAACTCAATAAACTCCATCCAAAAGATAGGACCGTCGTAGTCCCACATGAACTGGTCTTCAGCACTAACCTGAGAACATCTCCTCTACATGTGCGGAGTGGAGACGAACTACACGTAACATAGGAATCGTTAGGATCATATTAAAAAACATATGAATATCATACTCTACTATTAAAAAAAATGAAAACATCAAAATACTAACATGATCGGCACGTACATCATCCAACTGCATCCGGATCATCCGGATCACATATCTCTCCTGGTCTACTCTCCTCATCATCCTGACAAATTTTACCCCGTAGACCTCAGGAAAGTCCGGATTTCTTCGAAACTCGTGGCTTTCTAGCTGTGTGGACAGAGTCTGGGGGAGATAGTAGGCAATCTAGAATACCCCTATAACTGAATGAGCCACGTCGCTCCACCCATGGTTCTGGCATCTTTGATGTGAGCATTACATAGATAATGATGAAGATAACACAGCACGACGCTCCCCCAGCTATAATGCCTGATGGTGCCAAGGTTCTTCAACAAGCGAAAAACCCTCATAAGAATTTTATTACCGGACTTATCCGGTAATAAAATACCACCCACTATAAGTGCAAGCACGGCACGGGCATAGAACTTCACCTCCTCCTCGGTGCTCGTGTACGTGATCGCGTGAGTGGTCAAGTAGCCCCCAACATAGGATATCTTGACTGCAGATTGGGCGAAGGCCTCAGTAGGTAAGTTCATGCCAAGCCACTGTTCCAAATACAATTGAGACTCCTGCAACGTCCAGTGTGCATCCCCTGCAGCACCAGAACGAAGGGGGTACCGTCAATAGAAATCCCCACAACATCGAAACATCCTAGAGAGTGATGGAACACTCCCCGAACGGTAATCAAAATATATGTGTGGCGGATGCCACCTCTCAATCAGCGTTGTAATAAAGTGGTGCTCCTCCCGTATATCTGCGGCGAGGTAAGTACCCCATATCCCAGCAACAAATATATACTGTTCCACATCCCAGCAACAAATATATACTGTTCCACATCCCAGCAACAAATAAATTCATAACAAATTAATAACAACTCAAAATATTTTATAACAATTCACTAACAATTTCTAATATTTCATAACAATTCATATCAATTCAAATAACAATTCCTAATAACTCAAAACAATTCATAACAAATCAATAACAATTCCATTACAATTCAAAATAATCTGTAACAATTCCAAATAATTAATAAAAATTCGCAAACAATTTGGAACAATTCATAATTATTATTGCAAATTCATAATCACTAACACTTATTAAAACACCAATTTCATAAACCTTAAACCAACTTTCAAACCCTAATTGAAAAAAAGAAAACCCTAATCGATTATCTTACAATTCTTTTAAAATGGATGCTGCGGTGGTGATGGGCGGCGACGACGGTAACTTCGACAGCATCGGACTTGGCAAGTCCGAGGTGACGGCACAGGAAAGGCGACGGGAGAAGAAAAATGGTAACAGAAGAAATGAGAGAGAAGAAAGGGTCTTGCTGACATAATCAAACATCCCGGACTTTTGGGATTGTGTTAAATCTCGGATTTAGAAAGTCCAGGATACCCTAATTATTGTCATTAGTCGTTTTAATTATGCTCGTCGTTGCGAAGACCGAGATTTATAATTCCCGATTTTAACAAATTCAGGCAAAAATTCCCGAATTTCACAGGTCCGAATTCTATTGACGAACTTGCTAAATTCGTACGGTGACATTTTCAAAATAATACGACCACCTATGCAACGCAAAAAAATTGACCCGTAGTATGCACTATTCATAATATATTGAAAAAGAATTCATCAATCTTCCCAAACAGCTGAGCAACCTGGCTTGATCTGGCAACCGAGTCGTTGTGAAGGAGAATCCCCCCTTTCTATTTACACATGCGGATCACAATAGATTCCCATTCAAATCGATTTGGTAATTTCAATTCTTCTCTCGCACATTTCCATTCTTCGGTTCTCTTTCCATTTCAGCAACGGGGTTCTTTGTCAAGTCAGATACTTACGCTATTGGCGGATTGATTCGGAGTTCTGTAGGAGATTTTCTTCCGAATCTCGGGGAGTAATCCGCTGGACATCGGCCGGTGCTTGGATGCGATTTCTACTCGATTAAAATGACTTCGATTCGGAGAACGCTGTCGCCTTACGGCGATCGACCCTACCAGAACGGTTCCAGTATTCAGATTTCAGTGCAATCGACACCGCAGAAGCCGTTTAACCAAGACAGGACGGCATTCTCTCCGGTCCGTAGGTTTATAACCGATATTTTATTCCTGAAACACTACCCTAGGAAAGGTAACCAGATGCCGTGGAGGAGGTCTCTTTTCAGCTGCTTGATGTTCTTCTGCATCGGGATTTTACTCGGTATGGCGCCTTTTAGTAATGATATTTTTATCGAGTTGAAGAAAAACGAACCGAGAAACGTTGATTTTCTGACTGGGATCAAATCGCTGGAGCTGGGTGTTCAGAATCTGGGTGAGGTAGGTATTGTTGAGAAGCTAAAGAAGAGTGATGAGGATGCTATTGAGTTAGGGAATGAAGCTAAAAGTGACGGAAATGAAAATAAGCAGATTTCAGGCTTCGTACCTCGGAAGCTGTTGATTGTGGTGACCCCGACGTACAACAGGGCTCTTCAGGCGTACTATCTGAATAGGCTAGGGCAGGTTCTGAGACTGGTGAGACCGCCGGTTTTGTGGATTGTGGTAGAGATGAATGTCGCTTCTGTGGAGACCTCGGAGATATTGAGGAATATGGGAGTTACGTACAGACACGTGGCGTGCAAGAAGAATTCTACATATGTGAAGGACAGGGGTGTGCACCAGCGGAATGCTGCAATCGAGCATATTGAGAGGCATAAGCTTGATGGCATTGTGTATTTTGCAGATGATGATAATATCTACTCGCTCGAGTTATTTGAAAGCATAAGAGACATCAGGTCAAATTTTTATGCACTTTGTTACACTAACACTATCAAGATTGTATTTGCTGTATATAACGCTTTAGATGTTGCATGAGCCTATTCTTTTCTTGCCCTGTATTATATTAAATAGTATGATTGGCAGCTCTTGTAATCAAACAGGAAGCATAACAGGGACCTAGATGGTTTAGTTGGATTTCTTGTCCTTTGAAAAAAAATTGGATTTTAAGAAGATGATTTGGAAGCTTTTGACTGGTGTCAAACAGCATCTTGGTCGCATCTTTTTAGCTGTTCCAGTAGGAAATTTAACGGACAACAGCCTCTCTGTTTGCTGTATAATTTTCTCCACAATAGATTCTGGCTTGCCAGAACTGTCCGTAAAATTTCATACAATTTAGCTCGTTGAGACTACACAAGTTAGGATTTGTGTGTTGAATTTCATTTCTTTCTCCATATAGTTTATATTGTTATCCCTATCCCTCTGACAGTTGAACTGTACATGCAATAATAATTGGAAAAGCTAGGTTTTATGTGTTGAGTTGCGCTGCTTGCTTACCTTTAGCTTGATCGCTGGCCATGTAATCAATCTCATAATTTCTATTCGTTTATGTGAAATATTCATGTCATTGTTCTGATTATAAAAGCCGTACCGACTTTTTTGTTCATCTTTCATTCAGTCGTTTCGGAACATGGCCTGTTGGAATGATGACTCAGAGCAAAAATAAAGCTATTCTCGAAGGCCCTGTGTGCAATGGAACTCGAGTCATAGGGTGGCACACGAATGAGAAGAGTAAAAGACTTAGAAGATTTCACATAGATATGTCGGGTTTTGCTTTCAATAGCACCATATTGTGGGATCCCAAGAGATGGCACCGTCCAACTTCAGATCCAATAAGGCAGTTAGACACAGTGAAGGAGGGTTTCCAAGTATGCAATGTTCCATCATTTGCAGAAGACTTAGCATACACATACACACAAACATATTTTATTGAGCTCTAACTGCAATACTTAAAGCATCATTCTGACGTGATTATTTTGTTCAGGAGACTACGTTCATCGAACAAATCGTAGAAGATGAGAATCAAATGGAAGGCGTTCCTCAGGGTTGCCATAGAATAATGAACTGGCACCTTCATCTCGAAGCTCGGGAAATCGTATATCCCAGAGCCTGGATACTTCAAAAGAACCTAGATGCAGTCATTGCCTTCGAGTGATTGGAGCTTGCAAAATCAGATAGCCAATTTACTCGTTGAATCCATGAGGTATATGCTTTATGCTACACGAAAGCGTTTTTTACATCTAATGATAAACATACTGTTATTATTGTTCCATCCTCCAACCCTCGGGAGTATACTTGCCAACTTTTGTTTATGATAAGAATCAGCAGATTCTTTATCCGGGACGAATGTTATGTATTTCCTTCAAACAAAATGATCTGAGATTGTTGCTTTCGAACAGATGGCTCCAAAGGGAACTCTCAGGGCCCTAAGTTAGGAGGAGATCAGCCATGTAGGAGTTGCCATTTTCATTTATATAGGTAGCTTTTTAGGATTCTGATCGGAAAGAGAGAAGGCCACACGAAACTAAAAGGCCATCTGTATCTCTTTCTTCTACTGTATGTATACAGAGGATTCCAGCTGATTGATCTAGCATGATTTGTCTGTATAGTTATACTGAAATTGCCTCAGATGAAGGAACAAAATCATTTCCTATGATACTTGCTCTCCTAAAATAGCCTCAAATGAAGGAACAAACAGAGGTGCTGCCTCTTTGTTCTCTCCATTCTGTGAGTGGCCTCAGATCAGTGCATTCAAATGAAACTAAATCCTTTTCCGGAGTATTACCGAAAATTGTTTCGGCATCCTCCATCATGTAACACTTGCAGTACATGTCAATAAGGCCAACACTCAAGAAGGGATCACTCAAAGCATCCATCTTTATCAAGGTGCCATGGAGATTTAAGAGCACTGGATAAGGTGAACGCATACTCATCAGGCCTAATCCCAATGGTAACCTTTTCCCTAAACATTTTCACAGCTTCACCAAAGTAATCACTCTGTGTATAACAAGACCACATTCTTTTTCTAGAATATTAGGTATAGAATTTATTCCACTAGAACATGCTAATCATCTGTGATGTAGCATGCTAAAATATAGACAATAACCAGCAGAGGAACTTATATCCTGGAATGTAAAAGCTCTCTAAGCATTGGAAGGAGCTTCGAGTCGAACGTAATCATACAACAGGCCCTGAAAAGGGCTTTGATTTCTTGGTTGAGTGAAGTAGAAGACATTTTCACCCTGTAACAGCAAAGAAGAGACGATGTTGATGCTGTAGAGCCAGTAGAGACCGTGGATCCCATGCCTTGCGATGGAGTTCTCCCTCCCAATCAGGCCACTTGAAAATAATGGTCGATTTGATTTTGGATTGTTCACTCGAACCTTCATATGTGAGAAAAAGAAACATTTTTTCATGCCATCCTCATATAACTTGTTTTCTATGGAACAGCTTTTGGTATTATTCCAAGTGGTGGTTGATGTAATTTATCCAACAAAATATAGTGAGGTAATCTGATGTCTGTAGAATGTGGTGTCAGATGAATCAGAAATTCTCCAGTCCGAGCGTTGCGTCTCGATTAAAAAATCTTACGTGCCGAATTGTGTTTCTGGCCGTTTGATAAAAATCCGACGGCTACGATCAAATGATAATAATTCATGGGTCGGTATAACGGGTCGGGTCCACTTAAACCCGAGAATTATTATCATTTGATCATGCCCGTAATATTTTGATCCAATGGCCACAAACACAATTCGACACGGAGTGCTCGGGACTGGAAAATTTTTCTCAGACGAATTACCTGCAGCTCAGCAAGAGACGCGGAAGCAAGCGCCACACGCAGTACGTACGCACCAGTCTGACTGACGGTGTCCAGCATGAACTTGATCTGCCATGTTGTTCCTTCATATGTGTTATCCTCTCTTTTCCTTTGATTCATCAGGGTAAATAGTAAGCAACAACAGCACGGATCATGCAAAGATCTCAACATGTAGAGTCCCACTATAAGGCACCCTCAAGTGTATGCACCCCCACTCACACTATGTGAGAACGCACACACACATGTTGGTGTGTGTGATGCCCCTATTTTGTAATGTGAGAGGGTGTGGGGGTGGCGTGGGCTTATATCATTTTTGCAACATGTAATAGGCCTGAACTATATATCACCTGTTGACCTGTGCAAAGAACCAATCTTTCCTGTAATCACTCTCGCCAACTTTAAAAACCAA